>CCAG010023131.1:0-17744 GCA_001077435.1 Glossina morsitans morsitans
AATTCCGCACTGAGGGACTTTTAAAAATAAATTATACAATCAACTGATTAAAGCATTCACGGTCACTTGGAAATGATACGTGAGCATATGTCATTTTACAACAATTCAATATATGATAGGGTCCTTTGAGAGTTCTGCAAAGCTCTATAAAAAATTTCTCATTTGACATTTTATAAATTGTAGAAAAGATATATAAATGTCACTAAGGAAAAAAAAAAAAACAAAAACAAATTTAATTAAACTTCACACAATGAAAAGCTATAAGTTCAATTTTAATCAAACATGAGAAGTTAAAAAATATCTAAAAAATTTAACTGCTAACTCCATCTATTCAAGTTTTCATCTTGCTTAGCCACACTGCGTCTAGAGAGATAAAAAAACTATAAAATATAATTAATTATATTCGTGAGCCACGGTTCAAATAACCATACCCTTAACCACTGACTATTTTCAAAATGAAACAAGAAGAAAATTATAGTCGACTGCCTGATATTTCTATACTGCATTGAAAGAAGAAAATTCAGCAATATATGATATCATTTACGGGTAAATAAATTATGATAAATTAAAGACTGTTTATTATTAAAAAAGAAAAAAAAACAACAACAACAACAAACTATTATTTGTATACGAAAGATTTACCTAAGATTGATTTTTAGACCTAAGGTTGATTTCTTGAATGTTATACGTAATTATCTTATATGTGTTGCAAACACTTTTTGAATCTAATATACCAGACGTGGATAAATATGATTGCACCCGCATCCTTCGGTGATAAGTATAAAATTGTATAAATAAGTAGATAATCTAAACTGAAAAGTAATAAATAGAAGGGGGTAAATAAACTTAAAAATTTATGTTAGTAACAGTTTAACAATATTTACCAAATTCAGGCTATTAATGGGTAAAATAACTTTTAAGGTTTTTTTTTTTTTTTTTTATTGCCAAAACGTTTTCATTTTAAATGCTTTGCCAATATACAATATTTTATGTCTTCAGAACACCAATACCAATGCACTTACAATTTAGTTATATGGTTTTAGGGTCTTTTCTTGTATTGCATTGTATTCATATTTGTAGCAGAGTTTCTTATGCGGCAATTCAAGCGTTACCTCTCAGAAAAAAAAAAAAAAAACGAAAATTGTATTAAATAATTTGTAATTCAATACAAATGACCGAAAAACAAAAACACAGAGAATGCTATCAAATCATATGGTTTTACATTTATTTATGATTATTTATATAAGTACTCTCTTATATATAATCTAGGTTATTTTATATATACATATGCAGGCATGTTTTTTTTTTTGAATTTTATATACACAACAACTACCAAAGGTAGAGGATATATTAAATTATTCATTTCAATGGTAACAAACAGAAACACCTGAAACACTTAAGATGACTTTCTTCTACTAACGTACAAGTCGAAATCGTTCTAGCCCTGTTCTTCTTCTTCGTTCTGTCCATTTACATTTCATGCTCTTAAAAGCGAAAAAGTTTAAAAGAAAAGATAACGCTTGCCATACGTACATATTTTGGGAAATTACTGCAAATTACTAGTGATCTGCACTAACACTAACACAGATGCACTAATGAAAAAGAACTGTTGACAACAATTTCACATTTGTATTATTATTAGTACAATAATCCTCCTCCTGGGTTCTGCTTGTTCACGTATGTGGTGTGAACAATTAAACAAAAGTCTTTCGGGATTATCGAGATGATGGGTATCTAAGATTCGTCCCAAAGGCGAATTTAACTTTCTTGCTTGTTTATGTATAAATTCATTTTTGTTATTTATTATAAACATTTTCTACTTGAAAGAATTTACCTTTCCATATTGCTTCAAACGTTTCAAAAAAAAAAAAAAAAAAAACCAAAAAACAAAATATGAACAAATTTTGAAGAAAAAAAAAAAAAAAACTGTTTTTGTATTTTTATAAATTTAAATTTTGCAATCGAAATTTGTTGCAATTACTTGTATTGTATGCACTTTATTACTTAATTTATTTTGTATATATGTATATATATATATGTTTAAAAAAAAAAAAAAAGAAAAGAAAAACACCATAACTAAAAAACGATAAAATAGGTTATTTCGTTGTGAATGGCCCAAAAGTTAACAAAACAAAAAAAAAAAAAAAGAAGTAAAATATAAAATTTTTAAAAAATAAAACACTTAAGCGAAATGGTTCCATTAAATGATTACAATAATTTAAAAAAAATGCACATTGACTTGCTTTCTAAAAGAATTCTACGAAAATGCTTGAAATGTTTATTAAAAACTCAAAATGTTAAAGGGCTTCCTTTATACGTTTCAATAGAAAGAGAGAGAAAAACAATTCACATTATTTGAAACTGTAACGAAAGCATGTTTATGACAAAGGAACATACGTTGGACACATGTATACAATGTATACATGTTCCCGAGTAGTTTGATTAGTCGAATTTTTTCAGCGATGGTTGTGCGAATGGCCATCGATTGATGTGTCCGTTGCATTTGCGATTGGCGTTAAGCTCAATATCAAAATTAGGAAGTCATATAAGCGAAAGATTTCTTCTTTTTCTTGACCTATAGACAGAAAAAAGACATCGAAGCCAGACTTGTCTCGCTTGTCTTTCCGCGTATCCGTTCGTTTGATATTCTCTTCGTCAGCCTTAATTTTGCTACACGTATATTTTTAGTTGATACCCGCACACATCTGTCAAGTTTCCGATTTGCGTTTGTGGCCATAATAAGCAAACAAAATGTAACTTAAAATCCATTGTATATACACTAATAACATTTCAATGCAAAATGAGTTGTGATCAGCCCATAAACATGTCTCAATGTGCCTATCCGTTCAGTTAAGTGTTCGATAATGTATTTGGTCATTGAGCGCAATTGGGCGTAATACTAATAGGTCATTTTTATACCCTACACCATTTGTGGTAAAGGGTATGTTAAATTAGTGCGATCGTATGTAACACACAGAAAGGCTTAAGGTAGGCCTACCTAAAAGGTCCATCTACCGATCGATTCAGAATCATAATCTGACGTAATCTAAGCCTATCTATCCGCCTGTCCATCTGATGTTTATCCATGTGGATTTGTGTTCGAGCTGCAGGTCGCAATTTTAGGCATATGTGAAATTTGGTACAGTGACGGGTTTTGATCCGAAGAATAACCACTATTGAAAATTGTTCGAATCGGTCCACTTTTTTGATTGTAACGACCTCCTCTAAAGAGTCGTTATATGGAAACAAAATGCAATTTCTCTGCAAAAGTGGCTAAGTATGAAAACTTTAGATCAGCTGGGATACTTTTTGAAACCCTTCTCAACGAAAACAGAAGTTCATGTGACAAAAAGGTATGATTTCCAATGCTTCATGATGAAAATTATATCATAATAGTGATTTAATATAAAAAAAAATTAAGTTTACCAACTTTGGACATTCTCGGCCTATTTTTTGAGTCCTATCCTAATAAGGATTTTCACGAAAATTGGCCCTTTTTTGAGCATAAAAGTCTAAGTTTCAACTAACTTTCTAAGGGCCATCTACGCCTATTCTTGGCATGGCTGCCTATGTAAGGATTAAACTTGTACTACATTAGATTGATGGCGATCCATGCATGGCAATGTCTGACACATGTGCGATAGAAAGTAAAAACAACAATAACAACAGCAGCAACGATAACAGTAATTGGAATGCCATTTGAAACGCTGTGTATATAAACTCTTTCGGTGATCATTTTATGGTACTTATGGGGCATATTTATATTGTCAAAACGTTTGCAACTACCAGAAGGAAGCTTTAGAGACCCCCCATCTTGAATGGCATCAAAATTTGAATCGATTTAAGCATATATGTTGTAGATATTTTCCGAGGTGATAGCCTAGCAGCTGTAAATTCGACTGCAACATTGGAATCTCTTGGATGTAGATTGTTGTTACAGATCATAATTAACTCGTAAAAATTGTAGCAAAAGTTTTGCCTTGTTTTCTTGCGACATTTTGCATTCACCTGTAGAGGGCGGGTTTTTAAATGGTAGTTTTGTAAATATTTCATGTATAAGTGTATAGATAGATTGGAGCTTTGTGTGTGCGTTTTAATATCATATATATCCCAAGCGAATTGAAAGGCTTCGGATCGGCTTGTAGGTAGAGTTCATACTTGTCTTACTTGCCTTAGCTCAGTAGGTATAAAAACTTTCATTATTCAGGATTCGTACAAAAGCGACAGCGATAGTTTTCTGTTGCTGGTTATATAACAATACATTTACAATATATTATAATTTATTGAAACTGTAAACAATAATTTGTAATTAGTTAGCATTTCTTGTTATTATGTAAATTGTGTGTGTGTTTTTTCTTTTTTTTTTTACTTTTTAAATGTATTTTTATATGTATTTTATATTATTAGTCAGCAATTCTTAGTGTGTGTTCCATAAGTTACATAAACCAATTTTAATTAATATGCTGACATGAGTGTTTATTTCTTTTGCGAATGGTTTCGGTTGTATGTGTTTTTTTTTTTCTTTTTCTTTATTCTTCTTGTCTTCTCTGCAATTCATTATAATTATCTTTAAATTGAGGCCAAGCAATCATAAGTTGTATAATGTAAGTCAGACATTCAGTCAGTGCATGTCGACTCTGCTTATAATGATTGTCATTGTCATATACACATATACACTTCGTCTTTTCTACCGCCTTCTTCTCTACGCTTTCATTTAAATTGCAAATTTCCTGCAGTAAGCAATTGTATCTCGTTTAAATCGATAGCTTGTCTCGGTTCTGAACCGTTCTGTTCTATTGATTTTATGATTGATTGAAATCGTGCATGGTTAAGTTTTTTATATATTATTTATTTTTACTTTTTTTTTTCATGGATACACAAGAGATGATTGCTGTTTCCAAATCAATAATGACAATAACAAAAACAACAATAACAATTGTAATAATAATAATATTAAGTTCTATATGATAATTTATATCTTACATATATATACATATATACATATATCAATTTGTCATAATGAATTTTTTTGCTTTTGTTATATGTTACATATAGAATTTATGAATATATTAAAATAATTTTCAAGTAAATTACTGTACTTACGGTTTATTAAGAGCAGAGCGTGCTACATATTTACTTTTTCGAAATGTGTGTAAATATAGGTTTCCAATGACTTCAAAAAATTATATGTGAATTTCGATTAGCAAAATCAAATGCATTATTAAATGAATTGCGGTGGGAAGCAATGTAAAGTTTTCCTTGCACCAAATGAACACTCATTTTGCGTCATAAAAATTACTATAATTATTGTTTCGATGGACAAGTCACGACAACGGCTTATATTCTTCAAAAAGATTTAGACGGAGACAAGTCGAGTTCAATAATAAATGCTTTCATAATCTTCGATAATTTTATACTCATCAATCACTGAAGAAGTATATTCATTATATGTCCATGAGTATATTCTTATAGTTATCCATTTCGTGATTCCGAAAATAATCGCAAACAAAATACAATGCTAATTGAGATTTGCATAAAATTACATATTTGGTATAATGTTTGGGCCTTGCGAGGGACAAGATCCTTTTAAAGCAACGACATGGCTGCATATAGCGGGCAATAGCTCGATCATGACTTGACAGATATTCGTTCTTAAGGCGTCAAGAATTTGTCGATCGTTCGCATAAGCTGCTTTGCGTAACCCAATTCACATAACCAAAACGCGAATTGACACAATTGGGGAAATTCTCGACCGGCAGCACTGCCAAAATGGATCCTGTTGTACGATTTGTGGCACCGTTCCGTTCGAACCACATATTTTCAACGACCATATCTGCTATTTCACAGACAATTAGTAACCATACGGCTGTAGCGATCAGAATTAACAGTTTGTGTCAAGTTCTCGTCACCGAATGCCACACCATAAGGTGACTTTTTGGGAATGCACTGCTTTTCACTGCCGCAGATGCGACAATGTTGCTTGCTAACATATCCATCAAGCGAAAATTCGTGCACCCAATCAACGTATTTTCTAGGCATTGCATGCATCAGCCGGCTTCAGTTGTTGCATTAGCTGTGTTTTGTAAGGATTGCGACGAAAATCCAAATGCAAAATACGCCTTAATAGGATCCTCAATGCTGTGCTTTCACTAACAGCACTGGTATTTTCGGTCGAGCGTGCGTTTCGATTATATGTGGTCTTGAAATCTCTTCACAGTTCTCCCTATAGTACGCTAGATACACGATTATATTGAATATAAGCTTCTCGAAATGCACGAAACATACCCCTTACAGAATCAGCATTTTTGTTGTAAGTTTTTAACATTTTATCACGTTTAGCGGTTGTTAAGCGACTCATATTATAAAATGACAATTATTGTCACACACTAAATGTGTGATTCTCGGTTGATAGCTGATGATAGTTCGGTTTTATATAAGCTACTGAATAAAATTTCAACATTATTAGGAGCACGGGCCTCAAACATAGTCACATAATAAATTTCTTTTTAATGTATAAAATTATATTTAACATGTCAGAATATCACTAATACTCCTGGCTTGTGAGCAATCAAAGTTTCCATACCGATCTTAAATTCGTCGTTAAGTGTCATAAAACTAAAAATAATCACCCCTTTCTTCTGACTTATTTTAAGGCTCACTGAAATATTTTTAATTTAAAACTTCAACTTACATTCACCTAAAAATCATATGTAAAATAGGCAAGGCTGAGTATGTATATTAATTATAGATTTTAATCCACGCAGTCCAATAGATTTGATCACGATATACGACATGCACCATACAATATGTAATGGACGTGTGAAATCAATGGATTTTCCTCTGAATAGATTCAATCGCTCCTGCATGCCATTCTGCTTATCGATCCCTGTCTCGAAATCGCGCTAACGATCTTAACGAATCTCGACCAAAGTACATTTTCTTAATACTTTTGTTACGTAACTTGCAAAAGTGCAAACTTATGGGCTTGTTTCCAAATGTCTTGAAAATTTGTAACCAATACACTGAGGATAAAAGATAATACATGAACAGGCTTCGTACACACAGGCCGGCATTCAGTCATTAGTTATATTGAATTGATTTAGAATCGGTTGCTAAAATAATGGGTGAATCTATCTCAAGTCTTTCTAGGTATAGCATACATACAAATACACACAAATATACCACATCTGATGTAGCAACATAGTACCATATGTAGCGTGACGAGCGAGATAAAAATGGTCCACATCTCAAATACTCGACACGTAGCCTGAATAAATTATAATAATTGTTTTTGTGGTAAATTTTAAAAGTTTCCCTATGTCACAAATAACAGTGAACACAAATGTCAAAAATTTCAGCGAACGTTTAAGTGCGTATTTATAGCCGTGAGTTTTGATGAGTTTATTAGAGGATAATTTATTGTCAAATCAGAACACGATTTTCTCGAAAATTTATCGGCAATAATTTTATTGCACCGATAGTGGCCGATTACCGAGCGATTTTTCCAAAATAAACAAAACCAACAAATCGACGATTTTTTTTTTCAAATAAGTTTCTCGAATAGCTCTTACGATGTCCGTTACATTATATTATGTTTTTTATATTTTATTTTCTGAATATTTTTGATTTGTTGATGCTAAAGTGGAGATATTACGACGGTAACGAAGATTAAGGAAAACAGAAAATTGGTTTTTGTTTTATTTTGTATTTCTGCCACGCCTCTAATGTGTTTGTAAAAAAATAGATTCACATTTTTGTTACGTACTTGAAGGTGTGTACTCTCACGTATAAAAACTTAAATATTATTAAATCTTTTAATATTTTTAAGACATCAGGCAGTTAGGCGAACGAGTTTAATTCTTTTATGGGTTAATCGCTTGTATGAAGCAAGAAAATGCATTTAAAATATTCTAGAACGTGATACTAAAATGCAACTTATTTCGCTGGTTGCATAGTTAGGGAGTTGAAGAGGTTCACAAATAGATTATAGACAAACTAGAGAAACATTTTTTATAATAAAAACGTACAAAGTTAGATATTTCGACATTTTTTCTGTTTTTTTTCTCTTTCATTGTTTGATATTCTGTTTTAATTTTTCCCAGTCAGAAACTACAATTGCTATCAATGCATGTTAAACTTTACTTCAGTCAATCCTTAGTATGTTGAGTTAATTTAGATTTCTATCAAGAAATATATTGATTACAAAAATTGGTTTTCAATGGAGCCAAAGACTTTCGAAAATGCAAACAATTTAAGTTTCGTTTATATTGGTCTTTAGTTTACGTTCTGTGTGTAAGCGGGAGTCGAATAACGATTGCTATACATACGCATACATATATATTTACACTTACACATACACACACACACACACACACACACACACACACATGCGCGCGCTGTCTATTGTGTAAAATTTTTTGTTGGAATTTTTCGAAATTTTTTTTTTTTTTTATTTTCGCTTTTTCTACTTTTTCGCATGCAAGAATTTATTAAATTGCAATCGCTTAAAAAACGATAATTGTTTGAATACTGAATACATATAAAATTTGAAAACTTATCATTATTGAAAATTTCAAGCCATGAAGTATGAAATAACAAACCCACCAAGAAAATTATATTCAGCTTTGACCGAATCTTTTACACCCATACATCTTTTTTAATAAAAACTCGAAAAAATGAAATTTCGATACTCTGTAAAATTGGATGGGCATACCTGATATTTTCCATTCCGTTATATTCTTTATCGTAGCGTAATCGATAAAATATACCTGAAACATTTTTCACTGTATCTGTTGCATTTTATAAGAAATTCCAAAAAACAATTTTGTTTTTTTTTTTTTTTACTTTCGATCTCGGTGATGCTCTTAGTTTAATTTGTACCGTAGGCGACCGTGTCAATATCAACCTATGTGGAAAAACTATTAATGTTTTTACCAAACATAAATACAATAGCGACATTTCTGCGACCGGGAGAATGTTTACCATAGACATTACACAAATGGGCAGACAGACAGACGAATACACGTTCATCTGTTCAGAATTTTGTACTGAGCAAAAATGTATACGCTTGACTGAGTATCTGAAGGTTCCTTCTGGATGTTATAAATGTTTTCGCAGACATTATTTTGTTAGACATTATTTTAAGCGATGCATATCAATTGAGTTCGATAACAGACTGTAATATATGTAAAGGATATTTTCATAGAATTAGAAATAGATTCTGTTGCTGTTGATGTTGCAGCTCATCGTTCATATTATTTAAACCTAGGATAGTGTTGCCATCAAGAATTGTTATAAATTATTCAAGTCTCGTTGTAAAACTCGAACATGAACGTTGTACTTTTAAAAGGCGCCTAATATTATTATACTGGTAACTGCGCCGTTGGCAATGTCTTGTGGGAAAATTTGAATCGGTGCCTGACGTTTGCAACATTCCCGTGTGATTAAGTAGTAGAAGTGCGAAGGGAGAAGAAAATATTATTGTTATAAGGAAATAGCTTGAAGGTGACGCTAACTCTTCCATTATAAGATGTCCTGAGAAACTGTGCTTGTCCGCAACCATGTTATGATAACGTAATGTATGTAGAAACTTTAACCTTCATCTGAATCAGCTCAAGAACTGCATTCAATTGAATTAAGATAAAATACGCGATCAATGCTTGAGTCCTAACCCATATTATCGTAGAATCATCGACGATTTTAAACAGTATTTAGCATAACAATTAATCGACTATTTAACGATTTTCTGAATAAAAAAAAATTACTGCACATATTTTGTCAAGCTAGGAACATAGGACAGGGCTAACAGGATATAAGGTAAAAAGAATTGAATGGTCCAAGCAGACAAATATATCTGATAATGCCCATGAAATCGCACTACGGACAATAACGACAGGATCAAAGTAAACGAAATTTGTTGAAAAATGTGAATTACGTAACACATGCAGTATAAATTAAAAACAAAAAACAATATAATACAATTATATATATGTGTAACATTCTTTTTAATTAATTAAAATAAGACCATGATTGCAAGATCATAAAGACCATAAGTCTCTCTTAACATTTTCTAATGAATTCCTTGTTAACCTTAAGCATTAATATATAAAATCAAATACTGCTAAATGTGAAACAATATAATATTTCATAGAGTGAATATCAAAAATAAATTTACGACATTCAAATTATTGTGAGTATTGTTTTTGTAATGCATTATTTTAAAAAAAAAAAAAAAAAAAAAAAAAAAAAATGTCTAAGGTGCGTCGTACAGTAGGTGTAGTAGTTAAATTTCAAGTTCAAATTATACCTTATAAAACAGGTTAACCTTACGTTAATCGTATAAGAGATTTATTTGCCGTACTGCTTACATCAAATTTAAAATTTGTGTAGATGATAGTAATTACATTTTGTATATACTATGCATCTTTCTCTCCAATAACATCAGACGGATATATAATTGTAGTAGAATATATTAATGAGTCTATATTTGAATTTCATCGGAACTATATATATATATATATGCTGTATGCTGTATTGAGTAAATATTTTGAGAAATAATATATGTAGATACTTATTGCCTATTTTTCGGGACAAATTTTAATGATTTTTATTGCCTATTTTAATGTATTATTATTATTATTATTATTATTATATAAATTTAGCCAGAGAATAAATTCTAAGACTAAAATCTTAAAGCTCTAGCATGTAAGGCTTTTGGCTTTATTTTTTTTTTTATTAATATTATTATTATTATTATTATTAAACCATTGAATTGCTAGTCGAGATTCTTGCCTACTCGGCCACTCAGGCGGAAATATAGTAGAATATTAATGAGTAAATATTATGAGAAATAATATATGTAAAAATTTATTGCCGACTTTTCGGGACAAATTTTAATGATTTTTAATGCCTATTTTAGTTTAAGCAGGAGAGAATATGTAGAGAATAGAAAACTATTATACGGTTTGAATATATGTCGTTTAGTATGTACTAACGATTTCACTGATATATTACAGCTTTTCCTAAATATGCAGTAGGAGCTCTGCGGAACTTTATCCCACGAATTCACTTCAAATACTGCACTACACCAATCTGTTCTCTTCACCAAACATTTATAGATGTTTGAAATCACAACTATTACGAACTTAGAAAGAGATCATTCAGCGCACTTAGATCTATGCAACATTAGTTTGCATTAAACTGCATAGAATAGTCTCCTAGACTAGTTCTCCTATACGAATTCTCTATAAACATTTTAGCGAATATTATCACTTATTCTCCCCTTCTGGTAAGAGTGAGTATATGAAACGTATGTTTCTTAATCGATAACGGTCCTTGATAGTTGCGAAGCATTGGTGTCACTGTTATTTGCTCCTTCTCCTCGATCACTTCACTTGTACTCCCCATTTTGTTATGAGTTGTAATCATGTGTAGTTTCTAACAATTAAATAAGTAAACAAGCAACAACGTATGATTTTAACCTAACAGCAAAACTGGGCCCGATTTTGGCTTTCGCGCAATAAAACGAGTATATTAATTTTGATCTGGCAAAATTTAATATATTTTCATTAGTGGGAAATATGAAAACAACAGAAATTATTGCAATAAATATTTATTTAAATTTTGCAAAATTTTTATTCTTGCATTTAACAAATTTATTTTTGTGATAACAACAAAACACTTTTAATTATTAGCACCATTCAGACTGGAAATGAAAGTTCCGTTTAAAGTGTAGGGGCTCGCAGCAAAATGTATAACCCAATGCGCTTGATCTGGTTAAGGTAAGCGGGCATTCTACGACTACACAGCCGATTTCTCTTGGTATGGTAGGTGGCATATGATTATCGTGGATATTATTGTATTGTAGAAAAGCAGTACGTTGTTTAGAACGATTTTTTACAATTTTATACGTCCAGAGGGGAATGGGTATCGAATTAGTTCCTCTTAAATAGATAGGCACCAAAGTATTTCTTCTATTTGGTAAATGTACGACCATATCGAAAGCGCCGCTACAAACGCGAGCGGGGGCGTTATTGCCGTTACGAGCCCATTCCTCAATTTCTCTCCAATTGCCGTTATTTATGCTATGAAATTGTGGTATAACATTAATCATTCGAAACGTGTTTCGTATCATATTATTAGTCATGAAATCTCCGGCGGCTGTTAAATGGCCACGATCAATACGTCGTTCGTCTTCATTTCGACCGAAAAACCGTTGATTTGGTCCCAATAATCTTTCAAAAGTATTAAAAATATCGCGTTTATTGTAGGAGGCGAAGACGGCTGCTGTGAAAATGTCATCGGGATTAAATGTGTAACCATCGGCTCGTGGCAAAACTGAAAGCATTATGAAAACTCATTTTTTAGCTTTTGTTTGTATGCTTCTTACTTACAGAATTGAGAAACCGTAGTTACAGTGAACAAGGTTCTATATCTTGCGTTTTCAAAACATACACGATACAATTCGAATACATGTGGCCTATTCCTTAACGTTACTGTATAGGCGATGCGATAGCTTTGAAAAGCGCACGAGATGTCGTAGGGTATTAGCTCCCTAACTGGTTGTATAGGATTGTTACACCCCGGTAGTGGTAGACGTCGATTAAATCGATTATTTGCACAATCGACTGTTGTTATATCGTTTTGATTGCAGATCATAAACAGTGTAGTCCCTTCACGTACCGTAGGATGACGTATTAGATCGAAAGCATTATTGCTATATGTGACGATCAAACGTTGTTCATTCCTTAACTGTGCCTGAGTCAATCTACAATCGGCTAAGGTTTCAAAGGCCCCTATTCGAAATTTAATTAGAATTATTTATAAATTTTCAAGACACAAATATATTTAACTGCTACTTACCTTGCAACAATATCAACGCCACGATGAGAAATACATTCAAATGATTATGTTTGGCCATTATTGTAGAACTGTAATTGCAATAGTTGAAGAAAAAATTTTCATTTAAAAATAACGCAAAACAATTAAAGTTCAAGGAAATTCAAGGAACACTTGGAGTAGTTCTTAAATATTAATAGTCGGAGTTGAACATCTTTCAATAAAATTCAAATTGTGCAATAGAATTTTGTAAAACCATATTTTATTTAGCGCAGAAGCGCAAAAGAAAAACGAATCTTATTAAGAAGTCACAATGGAAATTAAGAGTCAATCCGTTGAGAAATGAGTTACGTTAAACAGAGGCTGAGGTACAGACAATTCCAAACAAAAATTTCATTGAAAGAATTTTCGAAGATATTTTTGCCCCATATAAAGTATTGAACCTGCAATAAAACACTTAACTGGATATCATTCTTGAATAACTAGGGAATCACTTGAGATGCTAAATACATTGTAAATAAAAGAATGACATTTTTTGAGATAGCCTTAATCATTCAATTCATTTGCATCGTGGAAATCTGAAACGTGATCAGCGATTGCTATCAAGTCATGTCAAGCGCCGTGCAAGAGAAATCTCACGTTAGTGTCATTCTCAATACTTGCTGCGAGCAGCATTTGGAAGTGAATGTTTCACTTTTTATCCGTCATGGGTGGGAATGTAAGCGACTCATTCGATGGAATAAGAGGCAAAGCTATTTTGCATATTTTGCCCCATCTCAAGCAAAAAAACCTTAATATGTATAGGTACGCAGACATTATAGGCAAGGATGTGTGTCGATAAATAGATGAATAGCATCTAATGTTGATCAAAAGATTTCTTATATTATTCAAGAGAATTTAATACTATATAGCGGCTATCGGTTTCGATCTTACAAGATCGATCCTTATATTCATTTTTTCATTTTTATTATTTATTATGATGAAATCTTAAAAGCAATGCAAATTATATTAAATAAAATATATTTTTTAATTTATTTCGAACAAAACAATGCCATGCATGCACACATTTCTGCCACTTCCATTTTGGTCAGAGTGCGAAAAACGATACCAGTTCGATTTTCAAAAACCATAAACAGTAACAAATCACTGCATACCCGATCGTGTGTTAGTTTGACAACAATTTTTAAATAACTAATTAATTGTCTTACGGCAATTGAAACACGAATAATTCATTAAGATAAATATTTCAAACGTTTTTTGCTTTATACCATTTATATATGAAAAAAAAAAAAAAAAAGATTTAATAGTTGAGTTTCGGAAATAATAATTAATTTATAAAAATAATTAATTGATAAACAGAAATAAGCAAAAGAAGCGTCACTCAAAGCACGTAGACAAGGGAAGACAAAGTCTTTGGAAAAAGTAGAAATAACTTCAAGTGGATTCAAATGGATTTTGAAGAAAAATTCATAATGCGACTAATAATAAAATCTCATGATATGATAATTAAAAGTCATAAAAAACCGTAAAATAAAACCGATAGTTATACCGATAGTTTTATATCTGAGAATATTTATTTCTCTTTTTCACTCTCTACATCATGAATGTTATTATACCCTACATCACTTGCGATACAAGGACATGTTTGTGCGAATGTATGTGAGAGGACTCGGGATAGATCCACTTCTCATTGTACCGATCGATTCAGAGGCACTTTCCGAATCAATTCTAAACTTGCCTGCCCGTCTGTCCACCTGTCCAACTGTCCGTCTGTTTGCCGGTTTGTCTTATTATCTTGTGTTCAACGTACAGGTGGAAAATTTTCGAGATATTTCGATGAACTTTGGCACATTGTCATATTTTGGACGAAGGACGAACGCACAACACCCTATTTGGAAAATTCGTTATTTCAATAATTACATTAAGTCAAATCGTTTAGGATATTTAATGCTGGGCCGTTATTCGTAATAGTGCTTTATTTATTTTTCTTTTTTATTACTTATTTAATTTACAATTTATGCAAAAAGATTATCAGTAAATGTTATACGGAGATGAGAGCAATAACAGAAGTTAATTTTACGCAATAGAAACGATATAACATTACACGCGTGATGCTTAAATAAATAAAAATAGGCTGAAAGGAATACCTGAGAAGCACCTGAGGAATATTAAGAATACAATTTTAAGGTGTAAAAAAAGATAAATAAAAACAATAGAAATTCGTGCCGATAAGGAATTGTATATAGCAGACAAACGGAATTTCTAAAGTCATTTGCAAAAATTCCTATTTTTCGTACAATTTAAAAATGTATGCAAGAGGAAGAACGTGTAAAACGAAAGTCCGTAACCGAAAGTGAAAGCGATATGAACATAGTGAAAAGACTGGAAAAGCCGCGACCAGGAAAATTCTTCTTATGCTAACACAATAACTAAAATATGTATGTATATAATAAAGTGTAATTTATTTGATTTATGGCGTCAGAGATCGTTTTAAATTTCTGGTCCTTAGCTTAAATTTTGTAAAAAAGGAAATGAAAACTTTTGTATTCTTTGATTAGTTTTATTACTCATTACTAATCAGACAGCATCTATTCAATAAGTATTGGCGTCGTAATGTGTGACGATGACATGACGTATGTAGCCGCCTTTGGTGCCATAGCATACAAGATAGAAACGCCTATCGATGGGCCGTTTCCAATAACAATTAAACTGGAAGTTGGAAAAATTTTATCTTTCAGTTAAAAGATAATCCTTTTCACGACTTCACAGTTATCCTCTAAATGATGCTTAAATTTAATTGAAAGTTTTCTGCCATTTATCCATTAGCTGGCAAAACAGCCGGTTAAGAGGATGAAGAAATGTGCTTGTTAGTAAACTTGAGTTTAAATTAACATATTGAAAACGTCTCTAATCAATATAGTCGAACATCAGCATACTTTTCTTAATTTAATTAGCGTGAAATTTATTATTTTTAACTTTTTCTGTTCATAATAAAGGAAAAATTATTGAAAAAGAAAATCAACGTTTGGGATAGAACTTTTGACATTGTAATCGTGCTCTTAGTAAGCAGAGGGACGAACAAGTGTACATATGTTGATCAATTGAATAAATTGACTATTAGCGTTATTCACGCTAATTAAGGATATATGAGATACAGGAGCTTTCTCAGATATAATTCTATGCATTGCAAAAAACTTAATATATATACACATATGTATATCTTCTATGGTAGCTATAGCAACATAGTTCATTAAGACCCCGTGACATATATTGAAAAATAATCGAATTCTATTGCAATCAATTCTTATTTATCAATATATGTAATGTATATAATACTTTATTAGATAACCGAGAAAACAATTGTTTTATTAGGCTTAACATCTTTTAAATTACACTGTATGAATATAGTGCTCAGCATGTGGTTAAGGCTCCCTCGATATGCGCAACACAAAGCAGAACTACGGTCACGTTGTTAAATTACAAAGTAATCGATACGATATATTATGCGGTTTTAGTTTTTTGCGTTTTTATTGAAATTATAATTTAAAAACAAAAAAAAGCCAAAAAAAAATTATATTAAGTTTTTCTATTTGCTTTTTGCTTCATTCTTTCACTCACTAATCACATAAATTAAACTCTTGTGTATTATAAATTATTACGTTTTTTTTTTTCATTTTGGTTTTTTGTGACCTACAAAGTAATCCATGATAATTAGTTAAGATTAACTAAAAAATAAAAAGTTTCTGTTTTCCACAATTTAAAAAAAAAAAGTAGATTAACTAAAAAAAAGAGAATTTTTTTTTTTTAAAAATTTTCAGTCTTCCACAAAAAATTTTTTTTTTTATATTTAAATAACAATTTGATATCACTTGGTACCTTTTTTACTTTCGTTATAGGAACAATTTACGTGATTTCCTGAATATTAGGTTGTTAGGAAAGCATTTTTCACGTTGTACGATGGTAATCTAACATTCCTTTTCTTGTCATCACCGTTTGGTTGGCGTTTAAAGAGTTTAAACAATTTTTCCTTTTATGTATTTGAAAATATTTTACAAAAATTTTATAATCTAGAGCTAATGATATGGATGTATAACGTATGCGGTTTCACCAGGACGTTGCGAAACGTGAAATTCAATATTTAATTTGTTCATTGTCTTGTATACTTTGTAAGTTTATTTAGATTTTATTATGGATTTAGAGGCTGCCGGATAATTTAAACGCGATCCTTTGCCCATACGGCTACTCATGCGGATTAAATATAATATATTGGAAGAAGAATAAAACGATTGTCTTAACGGGAAATGCAAATTTGCCGCTAAGGTCTTGTAACTTGATATTTTCGGAATTTCTTAAACTGGAATCCTCTTAAGGAAACTCCTCTCATTCACACGCTGGTATACAGATATAGATATATCGATATATAAATAAATAGATATATGAATATATAGATATATGGATTCATAGACACGTCGATATACACATATATGGATGTATGGATGTATAAATATATAAATACTTCAATATATGGATATATATTACATATAGATATGTAAATATGTGTATATATATATATATGTATATATATCTATATATATATATATATAGATTCATATATAAATATAGATATATAGACATATAGATACATAGACATATAGGTTTATCTATATGTAGAAATATAAAATATATAAATAAATGGATACATAGATATCTACATATGATGATATGAAGATATGATGATATAAAGATATACAAATATTAGATATATTGATACATAAAGATATATAGACATATATGTATATATAGCTATTTAGGTATATGGATGTATAGACATGTAGATACATAGATATGTGCGTATAAATGTATATATATATTAAAATATATTTATAGATGTATAAATACATAGAAAC
>CCAG010023134.1:0-14721 GCA_001077435.1 Glossina morsitans morsitans
TCTAAATCGGCTCCATAGCTAGAAAAATAAGAATAATATAATTATATAATAAAATAATACACCCAGAGAAATAAAATTTCTTAATAATATAGATTTTCGATCAAGCAGCAAGCTTTTAATTATTGAAATGCTTGATTTTCTTGTTTATTGAATGCAGCACACACAACAAAGCATTGGAACATACTGCCACTTTTTCTGCACAAAGGCATATCTGCTTATCAACGTCAGTTTAGCCTTAATGGAACATCTTTCTTAGTGTACGATTTAATAAAGATTTTGAAGTGTTTAATTGCATGCTAGAATACTTGATTAATTTTGTGCAATTCCTGAGGGAATTAATAGCAGCAATAATAATAAGAACAAGAACGGAGTAAATTGTATTTAGAGAAAAATAGGTTAAATTTGTTTTTGTTTATGTAATGTATTCTAAAAAAAGGCCAGCTTCCTATTTTACACGTATGTGCATGCGAAAAAAGAAATTCTATATATCATCATCATTATCGTCATTGCATAAATAATAATAAAACAACAGTAAAGAAATTACAAACTGCATTATTATTTATGATGCGGTATTGGTTTTATAACTCATTCTAGAATCAATGGAAACTAATCACTTTGTCAATGGTAATTAATCACTTTGAATATTGAAGAAAAGATCAGCTCAATATTATTATTGGAGGAAGAAAATCTTCCCAATAGAGTAATTTTATAGAATGTTTTATTGGTGTTTTATTGTTGTTTCATAAAGTTCGGGTACGCCTTGCAATAGTTAGCTTTTATGTCTAATAATGGACGAACAATAATTTTTGATTAACAAAACTTTTAGGAGACAACAGAATAAAAACTTAAAATTTACCGAGAAGCATTATTGCATAGAAAATTAATTAAAGTAGAGAATATCTGCCTATCCAAATCTATATATAAAACTTTTCGCTAGACTTTGCAGTATGATGACGTGCGACCCTTTAATTGCCAAATTTGAAGTATGCATACCAATGCAACAAGTACTTTTTTCAGACTCGCTCATTTAATTAATTTCTTAAGTCGCCAAATTCGAAGTATGCGTATCAATGCAATAAGTGCTTTTTTCAGATTCGCTCATTTAATTACTCTCTCAAGCCGCCAAAATTTACATATATTATGTTTATAAAAAGTCTGAACAAATTTATTACTTTCTTGAATCCCAATGTTCTTTGCTAATGCGATATATTGATTGGGTGGGCTGACTTCTGGATTTAAGGATTGTTAGGGGATAAGTTTGGTGAGATACTGGACTTATAGTAATTTAATTTAATGTGCAATAGCGTAGATACCTGTTGATAAACCAAATATTTCAAACCTTAATAGAATCGAACTCTAATTTAGCAAAATCGAACTCAAATTTTTCGCACCAACGGAATCGAGCCTTGATTTCTCACACTTTAACAGAATCGAACCCTAATTGCTCACATTTTAACAGAACCGAACCTTAATTTCTCACATTTTATTTAGGTAAGTTTTTCTGATTAGACACATTTGTGCAAGGTTGATGTGAATCGAATTATTTCGAAACAAATTTTGATGCTCCTAATGCATTCGAACTTTGATGCTCCTAATTTATCCAACCGACGGACGATTGCACAGTACGTGTTTGTGAAAGTTTGAAAAGAAATGGAAATGTGTCTTCAACGAAAGGCATGATCGGAGACGCAATTTTGGCGAATCAAACCAAAACAGTTCATTCGTCTTGTTCTACATCGATTTTTATCTATGCGATAAATCGTGAATGAAATCCATGCAGAGAGATAGAGAGAGAACTCGCAAGCACCTCGTATGAAACTTGAATTTGAGCCGGTTGGCATTTTGGTAGTAGATGAGTGAGAAGAGATTTCGTTACTTTGGCATCACTTATTCAGTAATTGCTGGCTTTTGTTTTTGTAAAATTGTTTTTTCGGAGAGGTGGTTTGTTTTATTTGTTTTTATGAGAATTTTATAACAAACCATTCATCACTGCCACTCTCCCAGCAAAATAAGTTTTCATTTCAAAAAGGCAAACACGGGTCTCATAAGAACACACAGCAAAGTAAATTTTACTTTCAAAAAGACAAAGTTTTAAAGAACAAAACAAAACATGTATGCACACATATATTTTAGATTTCTTATGTAACGACCGTTTCGCTCTGGTGAGAGAAAAATTTACTTTTCTATACATTTTTTATCCACCGAACGTTTGACTTTGCTGGGAATATATTTTTTCTTCTTCACATATTTACATCCTATACCACTTGTGGTACGGGGTATGTTGAGTTAGCGCGAACGTGTGAGACACCCAAAAATGCTTAACACCGCTTCGATTCTGAATCATTTTCTAAATCAATCTAAGCCTGTTTGTCTGTATATTTAAGATCCTGTTCAAGCTGCAGGCCGCAATTTTTGAAATATTGTGATGAAATTTGGTACACAGACGTACTTTGGCCCAATGGCGCACACTATTGAAAATTGCACGGATCAGTCTACATTTTCGACCACTCCCCCTATAACGTCTATTCTGAAAAATCGTTAAATTGTCGAATTTCGAATATTTCATGATGAAAATTGCCTCATAATAGTAAATTGACAAAAACTCTATCCATCTAAAAATCCGTATATGCCAAAAAAAGGCTATTTGTTAATTTTTTTGTGATGAAAGTTCCTTACGATAGTAATTCAATAAATGGACCTAATTTGGAACACATGGGTCTTTTTCTTGGCCCCATTTCGGCTTAGTTTTTACTATTTTATGATGAAAATTAATTCGAAAATTAAGCGTTTCAGCGAAAAAATTAACGGTAGTGAATTTGAATCACATAGGTCTATTTTTTTTGGACCTCAACATGTATAGGCGCTATCACGAAAGGCATGTGGGAGAAAATGGAACCCTCCAATTATGGGCCATTCATGACAATTATGGCTTTGCGTGAAAATAATGCGTACTTTTTAAAGTATTTTTATCAAAACGGGCCAACAACAGTACCAGACGAGGTGGTTCTTATTACAACTTTTTTTGATAAACATATTATACAAATTATTTTTTTTTCCTCTAATTTAAGATACGCATTTTTTAATAACTTTATGCATTAAATTAATCATGAAAAATTATCTAAATTGCCTATTCAATTAAACACATAAATCATATAGACCCTAAAAATACTGAAATCTCTTGTATATAAATATAGACTGATTAATAAAAATTTAAGTTACATTAGAAATAAGATAACCTATCAAATCCGCAATAATACAAACGAATGATGTTAATAATGTCAAGCTTTTAAGGAATAGGAAAATTATTCACTTAACTTTTGAAAAGTAGAGGTGTTCACAGTTTACGCGGTGGTGTGGGCGTTCCCTCCGACCGATTTCGCCGATTTTATATATCAACATGTGTGCAAGAACTTCCAATGTTTCTACCAAATTTGAAGTCGATAGCTTCATTCTTGCGGCCAGGAAAGTATTTACAACAGACATTATACAGACGGACAGACAGACAGACGAATCGATTTAGAATTTGATGCTGATCAGGAACATGTATACATTGTGGGGTTTCTAATGCTCCGTCCTGAGCATTGCAATCGTTCTGAGAAAAGGAATATACCCCTCATCCTTCAGTGATGAGTATAAAAATGTAAATAAAGAACTTGTTATGTACTATTTTCTATAATAAATTATTAAAGAAGCAATTATTAACACAAAATATACAAAACTGAAACTTATTGCCTATGCAAACTGTGCTCATTTGTTTCGGTTGCTTATGCAGACGCAATCTAACAAAACTCGCTGACAGTGTTTTCTTTTTAAAGGCAGTGAATTAAGGTGACCGGATCATTACTTTCTAAATTTACGACGATGCATATATAACTTTTTTCCATTTCCATAAATAAATCATTTTAATATTGTTAATATTGTGTTTAATATTGTACTTGTTAAATACACTAAAATATATAAATATATGAAAACCCTTGACGTGTGGTCACCTTAACTGTAAATATTGCGCGTACATTTTGAACGCTTCTTTAACCCACCCAAAAAGCGATAATTAAAAAAGTCAGCGCAAGCCAAATTTTGTCAATATTTATAAAGCTTTATATTGAATAAATTGAATAGTTTATTTAAATAAACTGTAATAGTGTTAAAATCAAATTAATCGAATTTTAAAAATTCCTATTATTTCATTTTAAATATACCAATACTTTTTTAACGGCCCGGGAATCGGTGGAAGCGATGAAGAGGAGGAAGAAGTCTAGATTCGTTACAACAAAGAACGAGTAAGCTTTGCATTTTTTAAATAATAAATATATGTGTTTATGTACTATATAACATATATATGAAATTTTTCCTTTTCACATTTTTAGTTAGAAGAGCGCGCCGCTCAACAATATCAACAGCAACAAGCAAGTATCAACAACAACATCAGCAACATCGGACTTTTCAGTAGTCGCGAAGTTCGTGTCGGTTGCGTTAGTCGCTTTCGCTCGCTTCGCATATTAGAATTTTGAACGATAAGGATGTGAATTTCTTAACGCGGGAGTTTATACGGAATAATATACGTAAATATATATAATACTGAGAAAAAAACTATAATAAATATTTTTACATATGAATCCAATCATCCGTCACAAGATTTGATTAAGGCAGACTAATACATGAATATAATACATCTGGCAACAAATTAATTAATTAATATTTTTAAAGTAAAAAGAATGCAAAAAATCAAAATACATACCTTTCACAGTTCATAAATAATTAAAAGCAGTAAAAAAAAAGCCCGTAACGTTGCCTCTCTTACGCTAAAGCAGAAGAAAAAAATTTTTTTATTTAATTTCTTTTGTAATAATTATGTGCTAAAATTAAAGCAAATATTACCCACTATAATGCAACGAAGAAAGTTTTATGAAATGTAACTGAAAAACGGTATTAAATATTAATTATTAAGGCCATTGGGAAGTGTTGTGAGTGCGTTTTTCTAACGAGTAAAACTTGTGTTATTTAAATTAGTGATAAGCTATGTTTCATATGCCAGGTGTACAAACAAACCTATATAAATATATTGTATTTCGTCCATTTGGATATTGAATAATAATTTGCCGATATTCGAAAAATTGTAAATCAAATGATTCTTGGCTCAATCGAGTTCGTCAATACGAACATATATGAGTTATGTCCAAATTCGAAGTACTTGCGATCGCGAGAAAAGTTCCTTTGAAAATGATTGGAGTTATGCTCCTAGAAAATATTATTATAGTGGGACACGGCCCACCATTAAGTATACTACTCTACTTTGTTTAATATAGTTTTCCATATAACGGCTTTTCAAAATAAGCCTTTAAATGGCAAGTGGTCGAAAAAGTGGTCCGATGGGAACTACTTTCAATAGTATTCGTTTTTGGCTACCAAATTTTATCAAAACGTCTCAAGTATTGCGACTTGTAGGTTGAGTACAAGAAAATAAGACAGACAGACGGGCAGATAAGCTTAGATCGATTCAGAAAGTAAAAGGAGGGTGTACCCCAAAGCCTTTTGGGTCTTGTATACATCCGCGTAATATTGTACCACAATGGTGGTTTAGGGTATAAAAATGTATACAAAATGGTCACACATAACTTTTTTCTTATTGGAGTTTAGATGGTTTGCATAATATTTTGATTAAAATACATTCATCGAATACGTAATTCTATAAATATTGTTGAATTCATAACCTTTGACGTGACAAGTAACCGATGAACTCACCTGGCTGGTACTTCTTGCCCACCTCACAGACAATTGCCAACTGAAACATTATTAGGTTTTGAATGTTATTCGGCTTGTTAGGTAGTCTAGCCCATAAAAGAGTCAGCTGGAATTAAGAAAATTGCGCCTTTTTGCAAACTCTTAACATTAATGTGTACAATATGGTAAATAAAATTATATAAACTTTTTTTTGTTTTTTTTTTTTTTTTGTTTTAATGTGACTAATCACTCAAGGGGTGTACCCTACTCGTGTAACATGGCTATGGCCACAAAGCAATAAGGGATGGGAAAGAGAAAGGGAGAAGTGATGACCGCAGTCTAGCGGGCGTGTGCCCAACCAACTCTTATGCCTTTAACGACTGAGCACTCATCATAGCTATGACCATAGTAAACTCTACCGCACTTGAGATTTGAATCCGTGAACACTGGCTTTGTAATCTTACCTACTCTGCTGCTCATGTGGAAATTGGAGGCAAGTGGGGACACACTCGCATTTTTATGGGCGTCTCAGGATAATTTACCAGCTCATCATAATGAAAGGGATCCAACTAATTCCATTTTTTTTTATGCTTTGTGTTACTTCTGTTGCGTATTAATTGGCTTTGTTTTTTTTTTTTTTTGTTAATGAAAAACTAAGGAATTTATTTATATTCTTTGTTACTACGACGCAACAAAGTAAGCAGAAGACATAAGTGATATGAACGTACATTACTTAACTAAATGATTGGTATAACCCTGCATCGAAAAAATACGCTGGCTTTATGGAATTTTATTTAAGACGTTGTGTGAAAGTTGATTTTTGTTTACTAATGAATGTACAACAACTAAAACTGTTTTCCATCACTCGTAACTAAGTCGTTTCTCAATTTTCTTTATTTCTTGTTAGACGAGTAATTAGTGTAAATATGATAAAATTTACAAAAAAATAAAAAAATTACCATATAATCACCGCACGACGACGATTAATGCAGTTATTGGATATCTGACTTTGAAATTGTAGCAAAAGGGTAACGTATTAGTTGAGATTGAAAGTAGAAACTATTGCACATTATTTGTTGTTGTTTTTTGGTCGCTTTAGGTCAGAGTTTGGCAACTGTTTTCATTAACTGGGCAATTTTAATTTTCCCATCAGAGCGGGAGCCAGAACAAGCTCTCCACCTACGATTAAAAACGCGGCATTTTGAATCGGTTTGCCTGCCCTTAAGGCCTAATGAGCGAACCAAAAAAAAAAAAACACTTCAATACACTTCACATTTGATAGGTGCGACGCCGAGCCAGTGGTGAAGGCAGATACAATCAATTTGCAGAATTGCTATGTGCGAGCACATAAATAACAAAATTTGGAAATTTTAGCGGGCCGGACGCGTCGGCAGTTGCCCACGCTTGCTAAAAGTACCTTGAACACAATGCATAAGCAACGCAGTCGGAATGGTTTAAATGAATATCTTACAGGACAGTGTAGTGCATTTACGATAACTATTGCTGCTATTATAATCACCGCCTATGTTAATATTCGTGGCATAGAGGTGTACATGGATGAACATAAAATTACGGATGTTAACATAGGCGGCGGTGGCGATAATGGCAGCAATAAAAATAAATTTGAACTTTGATACGTTTGAAATTGTTCAAATTGAATATTGAATTCCTCGATCTTTCAGCCAATATTGTCAACACCTGATATCTTTGTGATGCTGTTCTTTATGATGATTTTACGACACAAAAAAAATTTCGGACTTTTTTTTAAAAGCGACTTTCTCGCTCGTAAAACTTGCAAACGCATTCATATACATCGATATATAAGATGTGTATGTATGTATGTAATTGTGATAATGTTAATAACAATTTATGAACGTATCTTGTCGGCATACACATGCACATGCGCATGCGCATAAGAAAACTGCATAGCGCAAGAAGATATGCATTAAAAGCTTAGCATAGAATTTCAAGGCCATAATTTACTTAATTTTAATACCTTGACAAATCCTAGCGATACTATGACATTTATGAATGATATTAAAAAATCACATGACATTAAAATAGCAGAAAAGTGTTGAGAATGCTTGAGAAAGGCATAAAAAAGCAAATTATGATTTAAGTGAAAGCGACCACCGACATGTCCTGAGGATTGCACATTAGATTAAAAAAATGCCTAAAAAGATTGAATAAATTGGGTTTTGTTTATAAAATCCTTTTCACACATTGATTGGATCGACTCATATTCACAGGTTGTAATTAATTGATTTTATATCTCTTTGATTGTTTATATCATGACACAACAACGTGACTTGTACAAAAGACCGAAGGAATGATGGAAATATATTTGTAAATTAGTATGAAACGTTTCGCAATACGAATGCTTCACGGACTCAGAAAGATTATTAATTTCCCAAGAGTAATTGAAGCTTTGGCGGGCAGGTATGCTCGAAACCTATGCACAACACAAATGTTCAAGTTATCCTTACCTAAGACTCCCGGAAAGTTGAGCGCGTTACGTTCGTTTTAGAAAGCAACCGATTTTAATCAACAGGCTATTTTTAGACGTGATACTAATACCTAATAGGTGAACATCGCCTCCAGTATCTCATCCTATTCTAAGGATCGATTCATTGAAGTTAGAAAGGTTTTCCGAAAAATTTAAGTAAATGAACTACGGCAGCGAACAGCTCAGCATTGTCTTCAAAGGTTCGTTATCCAGGCCGATGTGCGTTGTAATAAATTGCAACTTAAAAGGTTTTTAGAACAGAAACAAGTAAAAGCTCTATAGTGGGCGCAGCCTACTATAAATACCTTGCACGACTCGTCAATTATTCATATAAAGGCGATTCAAAGTAAAGAGTAGTGATTGAGAGAGCTTCGAACGATATTCAATAGCGTTTGTTCTTGGACCAAGACTCTTCAATGTATCAAATTTCATCAAAATGTAGCAAAGATTACGGATTGTAGGTTGAATACAACAATACAAGACGGACAGAGGGACGGCTTAGAACGATAATCAAAGAATCTATCTCAACTCCTGGTATCGCAAGTGGTGTAGACTATAAAAAACGCAGAAGTCTGCTTTAGATCGGATATTTTCCAATGCTTGATCAGGGAAAAGCAAGAATGGCTTCCTATTTAGATCTCCATGGTAAAACAAATATCGCGAGCATTAACTAGATGCAAACCAGTTTTTACTACTAGCTACTTGCTGCTACCATATTTGTTTTTGGCGTTTTCGGTGGGATCCGATTGTGTCGAACTTATGCAAAAAGAAACCAAAAAAGCCATAGGGGATGACATTTGTATCTTTGACGTCCGAAATTGAAAAATGTATGTCTGATTTACAAAGGTATATAGAAAGGTCTGACATCGCACCATAATGCTTCCGAGCTAAATGCATCCGGGTATTCACTCTTTTGTTCTTCTATTGTTAACCATATGACGAATGGACGGTAACTTACTTTTGCACAAATAAGCATAAGCAGACATGTGGTTGTACATTTTTATTTGTTTCTAAATCTCTTTCTTCTCTTCTATGAATTTCCTTTTCCAACAGATACACCGCTCCACCTGGTCGCGTTTGTGTGCATGCAAATATATTATAAAAAAGAAAAGCCTAAACCATTCTATTCTCGCAATTAATTAAGTCAAGCCTATAAATCTTTCATTGGCAAAGGTTGTCTTCTATTAACCATTGCTGCAAAAGAAGAACAACTAAGCAGATCACATACATTTGTCTTAAGGTGACTCTTGAAATCACTTAATATCACGGATTGAATCTGTCTTGAATTTCAGTTTAAGTTCAAGAGGATCCAAGCAAGTTTCCTAATGTTACAAAGCACTTTACATTTAATTCTCTTTTTATTGGAAACATATATGCAAGTCAATCAGCCGTTCTAATCCAATGCTAAAAATGGCATTGAAAAATTGGAATGAATAGCTTAGTGATCATTGCAAGTTAATAGCAATTCACATGACAATGCTCTACGTTACTCAACTACGTTACTCTAAGCGTATCGAGTTGATTGGCTAGCTCGCCGGTTGACACGCACGCCTAGCTTGTTGTCGTTACTTTACTGACCACAAGATCATAGTGCGTGTATGTACACATGTCTTATTCCTTTAAACGTGCTTTGATCTTTTTGGCAAATTTCAAGTTGGCCATTGGTCTTCTCATTAAGTTCGCGTACATAGAGGATATGTTTACACATGCGTGCATGCATTTGCTATTTGCTTTACAATAGGATTATAATGCAACATAATGCTTTATAATTTTCTTTTTTTGGTTTCAATTGCTGGTCAATGCATACCCGCTTGCCAGTATTGGCCAAGTAATTTGTTATACCTGTTCATAAGCATGGGGTTTATATTTCTTTTTGCATTCCGTAAATTATTATAAAGAGTAACATATGTGCCCACTTATTCAAATTTTCTTCAAGAAAGTTTAAGGATGATTTCCCAAACTATTCTTTGATAAACCGATGCTCACGAAAGCATAGATCGATCGATCGAAAGAATGAAATGTAAACCAGTATTCCTATTGGAAAATCAGCAAATCCTTTTCTTGTTCCTAAGCCTTAGATCAATATTCAAAAAATTTACGAAATTTACGAAAAAGAAAAGGTTCGTTAAGTATATGCAGAGACGAAGCTGACGACTAAATGAAAAATCTGATATTATAACTAAAAACTTAAAACGTTATAATCGGGCAAGACTGACCATTTTGTATCCTACACCACCACTGCTTAATGCAAATTTTCACTTGTCTTCGTCATAAGATATCAAAAAATTTATATTGTCGCCATATAAAGACTTACTTTGCATGGGAACCCCTATGCAGGTAAGTGGGTTCCCGAAAAAAGATCTAACACATAATCTTTAGCCAAAGTGAATTCATTAACACAATCTCCTTCATTGCAACACTTCTCTAGCGCTTCTATGCTTTTATTATAGACCGATTTGACGAACTCTTCAAAATACGTTTCATTTTCGGCAATCATTTGCTCATTGGAGCCATATCTGTTTTCGGCGACCATTTTGCTCACATTCACGGACAGATAATAGTCGCTAAATCTAGGGAATACGTTGGATGTGGAAGCGATTCGTGCAATTTTCTCACTGTTGTTATCAGCTTGGAACGGTGGGCTACTAATGCTAAGTAATGTTCACTATTGATTCTTTGTCTTCTTTCAAGATAGTCGGTGATTGTAGCACCGGGCGCATCCCAAAGTAGAGTCACTATAACCTTCTTAGCCGACTTTCGTGTTTTTGTCGCTTTCGGTTAGCTGCCGATTTTACTCTAGGGTGTAGTGATGCATCCATCTTTTACCCATTGCCATATATCGCACGAAAAATATTAAAAGAGAGACCGTTTTGCCGCGTCAAGGTTTATATTTCATGGAAAGGTATTACACAGCAATTTTTGTCGAGAAATTTTGGCAATTGCACCTTTTTGACTTAAAAATAATCCGATCCAATTCATTTTAAATAGGATTCGTCCTTGGGACATAAGTGTACCAAATTTTGAGATTGAACACAAAAATGTGGACAGACAACTAACAGACGGACAGACTAAGAGATAGAGGGGCGGATGTACGAACAGACCGACAGGCTCGAATCGCTTCAGAAATGGTTCTGAGCTTACCGGTGCAATAGAAGGTCTGTCTCAGGGCCTTCTGCGTATTACGTACAAATCAATGCCATTTTAAGCAAGGTTTGCTGGCTTTAAGCAAGGTTGCACAGACATCTGGCTCTCAAAAGAGATGATTAGGCAAAAATAACATCGTAAAAATTATAAAAATTTTTCCCTGTAATTCAAAAGTGAAGTTGTGAGAGATAGTTGACACTAACGATGGTAAACGCACTAGTTTGTCTAAGAATTTGGGCATGAGAAAACTGCTTCCCAAATCGGAAATGCGTTTACTCATATTGAAGCAAATATATCGTGTCAGAAGTCGATGATTAAAATGGCAAAAGAGCATGAAGTGAAACGTGAAATGCTGACTTAGTTCTGAGCGATGATTATCTGCTTGAAAGCCGCAAAGAATAAGCAAAAAGAGTTAGATCCAGTGATCAGATCTTTGCCGGAATTGCACCCTATTTTGGCAGGACTTTGACATTTTATTCGATATAAAGAACCTCAAAATGTTACAATGAGTGTATCAGTTGCAAAGGAGACTGGATACTGATGGATGAAGTCAAACTGTGCACAAGACATTTTTTTTCATACTTAGCATGAGAATTGTTGACCGGTTTATTGCTATAGTTGTCAGAAATGGAAAGGCAATAAAAATGACGATTTGAAATTTCCTAAAAGTGGTCGTCAAGTTTAAGTAAAAATTCAGTGGAAAGGCGACTCTGCGCACGATTAACAAAAATCGGTGTGCTGCTAGTGCGATGAGATCCAAGGTTTGTCTTAACGTGCGTTAACCAAAAACCTAAAGTTTCGTTAAATAATTCTCTTTGAATCTCTCTCTCTCTCTCTCTCTCAGGACCTTCGTAATGAAACGAAAAACGACCAGTAACGGCGTGACTATCATCATCTTCACGATCGTTTCTGGTAAATTTAATTTTCTAACATTGATTAATGTATTCCGATTTTCTCTGCCCGAATACGAATGCTTCAGATGCTGGCTATTTAATGCGTAGGTGTTCTCAAACAGTAAATTTATATGTGTGTAAATGCAAGTGCAGCTATTGCTATTGCTATTGCTATTGCTAAGGCGCTCGGTTTTATTTCAGTTCAATCGCGAAATCCTATCATTAATATTTATTGTAAGTAATGATCGACATGGACGCATATAATTTATTTGTTTTATTTGCTAATATGAATACAAAGATAGATAGATGTACACATTCATGTTAGTACACATACATACATAAGTGCATACATGGTCAATGCATATAAAAGAAACATATATAAAATAACAACAACAGCAACAACAACAGCAACAACAATAATAATAATAATAATAATAATAATAAGAAGTATATTTAAACTATAATCTTAATAAATCACGCCTTTATCATGACATAGCGCTAGACTGCAGTTTCTGGTATTGTTCGTCTCCACGTTTTGCTGTTCTAATGGCTCTCATCACGTGTGCGCAGAGTTGTGGGCTTTAAGTGTGCCCTATGTATAATTTAAGTGATCGATTTTTAAAAGTTCGAACGTAAAGAAACATTCTATGGATATACGCCAGACTATGGACATGAAATGAACACAGATTTGTGTTTTTGTGTGCTAACAATTGTCTGCTGAAGTTACAAAATCTTAAAATTGTTGCTTGAGAAATTTTGTGCTGGTAAGATGTCTTATGTTATGTTGTTCTGCACAGCATGTTATTATTTTGGTTGTTATTGTTTGTTGTTACATTAAAAGCCTAAGGTTGTTAAACATCAATGGATAATCACGTAATTGCTTTGTATAATGCCAGACACTAAAATAATAATAATAATAGCACCGATTCCACCCCTTTCTTACATTATTTTTTAATACTCGATCTTTGGTGGTATGCTAAGTTTTTTAAACTTTCAAATGCATGTATATATATATATATATATATATATACTTCATCATTAAATCGGATATATATATATATTTATATATCTAGCTATCTATCTGTCTGTCTGTCTGTCTGTCTGTCTGTCTATCTATTTCAACATCGCTGGGAATGTGTAAACAACGGTTTTAACGGAATGCGAATCCATTCAAGTTGACCTTCTTTTCCAATAGTTCTTTAGACGTTCGGAAACATATGTTTGTGGACTTGGTGTTTTGCATGAAGAAATAATTAATTAAAAAACTAAAAAGTGAAAGTCGTCGAAGAAGTTCCATTTCAATTCATTCAACTTCTAATTATTCGCTGAAGATTTCTTCCAACTTCAATGCACTAAATGTACTATAAGGTGGCATTCTTAGGTTTTCAACTTTTCAGAAAGCTACGTCTGTTCTCGGAACGTCTGACACCGATTATTGAGGTATTTAGTAATGCCTACGGATTCCTCAACTTACGACATTGGAAACACCCTAATCAAAATAGACACAAGTGCTAAAAATCGGAATTGTTTTTATTGGTTCCGATATTTTTATATTGACCAATAAATAAGTACAAAGGGCAACCGAGGAGTAACAAGATGTAATGACGACCTTTTTTTTCCCTTTAGCCACAAGTGAGGCCATTAAACTTGATTTACTACATATCGCATCTGCTTGATTAAATTATATAATGCGCATTCAAACGTAGGCGAAAGTATAAAATCTACATATATAGTAGAGCACCGTAGAAAATGTGATTTCCTTAATGCGCTTTATTGCTCAAGTTACTTGCAGTGCGATCAGTGCGGGATGGTTTGCCACACAAGCAACAAATACGAAAAGCGTCACTAAAACTTTTCAACGTCAACGCAAGAATCAATGTCTGCTTGTCTGTCGTACTTTCGGTTTATCTGAAAGGAGATGTACACATGAGGGTGTGTTTATTACAAAGAGGTCAAGATCAAAGCTTGGCCTTGCTCTTTAACTTATTGCGAGATGATTTTTACTTTGCATTGTACGCGTTACCATGGTATGTATTAAATTCTCTACACCTTCTACGAGACCAACTAGTAATGCATCTTTTGTAGTGAGTGAGTAGACTCGGCAAGCAAGTGCGCTACTTAGATTAGAAATACTGTGCGTAACGGGTAATGGATAAATTTAGGTCTTATTCGCTACTTTCATTAGAAGCAATAATATTTTCGGTCGAGCATGCGTTCCGATGATGTGTGGACCTTGACAAACCCCTTAAAAATTAAATTTTTTTCAAATTTCTTCATAGTTTTGCGTATAGCGTGCTCAAAAGGCCGATTACGTCGACCCTAATGTGCTCGCAATCCATCCGACATATATGTATATATACCACAAAATCGGCATTTTTGTAGTAAGTTTTTATTATCTTAACAGATTCAGGTGAAGGTTGAACGATACAAAATGGTACACTATACATATGATGCCCT
>CCAG010023136.1:0-43002 GCA_001077435.1 Glossina morsitans morsitans
TTCTTCATAGTTTTGCGTATAGCGTGCTCAAAAGGCCGATTACGTCGACCCTAATGTGCTCGCAATCCATCCGACATATATGTATATATACCACAAAATCGGCATTTTTGTAGTAAGTTTTTATTATCTTAACAGGTTCAGGTGAAGGTTGAACGATACAAAATGGTACACTATACATATGATGCCCTGGATGACAGTTCACTGAACAGGGTTGTCAAATTCGCACCACGAAATGGGTGGCGCATATAATGACGAAAGTTCCTAGGGTATAGGCTTAAGGTATAGCGATAGGACAGGAGAGGACAGTACAATACATCTTTTCGATCGCGGTACGGATTGTCCACAACATTGCAATGTAATGCAATGCAGGTTGCTTTTTCTCCTTCAAAAAAGTCGAGAGAACAACTCGAAAACTTGGGGTTTATATTTTGAATCGCTTAATTATCATTCCTATCGTTGGCTATTAAATGCTTTACTATGCTGAATTTTTATGCATATTATAAGTCCGATAGCCCTTCAAATTGTCCCAAAACACAATATTTATTTGTTGTTTTCTTACCTTTATTTAATTAGGAATACGTATATAAAATGTGAATATGTTGTCAGTTCAACGCAATCACACGCAACAGCTCCAAAATTATCGTTTCATTTTTGATTAAGAGAAAAAGGATTTAGAGAATTTTTTATTTTTTTACTTGATGCCGCTTGCGATAGAAGAGTATGTTAAGTTTGAGCGGGTGTATGCAACACCAACCAGAACTTTAAATAGATTGACCTTTTCTTTTAACTAACGATCTAAGTTAGTCCGTCCGTATGTCAATCTCGTTTCCCTGTGTGCACTTTACAGATCCCAATTGATGAAATTTGCTACACTAACGTGTTCTGACCCAAAGACGAACGCTATTGAAAATGGGTCGGAGTAGGACAGTTTTTGTTCAAAAGTCGTTATATGAGAAACTCTAGGGTGATATAGGGTATTTAAAGGTGGATCGTGGCCCAATGTAATGTTTTTAGTTGTTTTGAAACTATTTTTTTTTGGCAATACGAATAAACAACGCAAAGAAAAATCGAATGAAAAAAAACACGTTTATTACGTTGCTCTCTGTATTCTAAATCACAACATCAGCAAACAAATTGTGTGACCCAACACCTCTGCCAGCATTGACAACAATAATAATAGCAACAACTATCACCGTTGATTTATAAAAGTTAACCACGTGCCTGCAACCTTAGCCTCCAGTCTCACAGACAATACAACACAAGACAACCAGACAGATAGACGGACACCTTGAGTTTTAGTAATTCTCCTCTGCAATTTTATTCAATGCATTTGTCTTGTTCTTTTTCCTGACTGATTTAGGTATTGATTTGAATTGTGATATTATTTGTTGACCGTCATCACAATAAATTGGACAATTTCTGCTAAACATTGTTTCTCGGATAAATGCCCAAGCATGCATACAATGTTTATGACTTCGTGCCTTACTGCGGGCATGTTTTATTTTTTTCATTGTAACGCCATCACTCAAATATTGCCCTAAACTTCTCTAGTTCTAAAAATTATTATCTGAAAAAATCCAATCTCTTGACAGCTACTTTTGAAGACAATTTCTCTTCAATTTCTTTCAATTAATAAAAGACTTTCAAATTGACTTACCTTAAATCCGCCTCGTATTTTCGAAACTTTGACCCTGGTAACTACCTGTCGGCCGTCGTAGTGAAGGTACAGTAAAAATTATCGTTCGCAAATGGTTCTAAATAAATATAAATAATTTTTAAAAAGTTTTTTTTAGAACGAATCGACCTTAATCTGCAGATTTCAGAAGACATTCGCTTGATTCATTGGATAATCGGAAAACGTCAATGAAAAAGTTTCTTGCAGGCAGTGAATTTTTTCCGACGTCTTCTGAATGATTAATAAAACTGTATGTAATTATTGGTTAAAGACGGTAACACCTAGAATTATTTCCATAGACTATTTTGGAACCGTGTCTACTTACATTAAACTTAAATTGCTTTCTTGGCAAGTGGACAAACGGATTTACAAGCTAACAAGTGGGAAAGTTATATTCGATCGTGGCCGAATCTTTTATAGCCATCACCGTGATCTTAAAAAAGAGGAAAAGAACTAAATTTTCAAGCTCTTATTGGGTGGACGGCGCTGATTTTTTCCATTTTCAAAATAAAAGTGAAAATTTTTGTACTTTTTGCTTAACAAAGAAAGGACCCGGGAAGCAAAGGTATTTACAACTTTTGTTGTAAAAACATGCGGGCGCTTTAGCCGTGTTCTTTGAAAAGTTCGGCTCATTTTCAAGATCTTTTGTAAATTGGTAGGCGATATCTTCATTTCTGCGAACGGAAGAACGTTTCCTACACATACGACACAATTGCGCAGAAGGACAGATGGGGAGATAAACGGACGGACATGCGTAGGTGCGTTCCGAGAATTTGTATACCTTATGAGGTTTTTGAAGCGTTAGAAAGGTTTTGAAAAAAATTGGAATTATGAAACACTATAAAGTTGAGTAGGCGTGGCCGATTTTTTCCATTTTTATAGAAATACTATAGCATCGATTTGTTTGTCTACTATAGTCCATCAAAAAGCAATTTTATATTCCTTTTGAAAAGCAAAGGAGTTCTCAGCATACGCAGTACTGTAGGCGCGTCCTTCCTCCAGTTTGGCCCATTTTCACTGCGAACCTGCCTGCATATTTGAAGTTGATAGCCCCCTTTTTGCAAATGGGAGAATGCTTGCAACAGACATATCGCAGACAGACAGACGGACTTGCTTAAGCCGATTCAGAATTTGATGCTCATCAAGAACATATCTGTTTTTGTGGGGTCTCTGGAGCTTCCTTCTGGGCGTTGCAAACGTTTGGACGAAATGAATATACCCTTCATCCTTCTGTGCTGGGTATAAAAATGTCGGCTATATAACAGAGGAAATCCTAGAAAATTGAGGTTTTTCCTATGTTTTACCCATGACCTTTACTAACCAAATATGTGTCATTTTTATCGATAACCTTTCGTTTAGACAAAAGCAATGCGCTATAATTATAGGGTTTGCGCGATTTCTAAAATCGAAACTAAGCAGCTTTTCTGTTGAAGTTGGCTTTACACCATTACACGGTGGATGCCTCAAAACTGTCCGCTCAAGCTCTCTCTTAAATTTTGCAATGTCATTGAAGAAGCGTTTGGTGAAAGGCATAATGATGGACGCTTTACCCCAACGGCGCAATTGTTGGCAAAAGAAATCGTCTAGCCAGGTTGGAGCAGCCCATGATGAATGACTTCCATTCAATTCCGCCAAACGTTAGAGGTTATGTGGCGTCTATCCAGTTCGGTGTGCATGTTCATGCAGGTTGAAGTAAGATCTTTTTCGCTTGTTATTCCCAATCCGTCGCTTCAAAATGGTTTAAAGTCATTTCTTTTTGCAAATAATTTTCACTATTAATATGTCACTTGTACCGGCCTTTATATTGTACGAATCCTTACGCAGTGTTGTCGTAGAAGAAAATAAGTATGTCGGTCCTCTTCAATTTTTTAAAGAATTCTATCCACTTGAATGTCGGAACAGTGCCTGGTCTTTGATATTAAAAACTCTCAAAGTGGCATCGGACAAACTATGTGCCTGTAGCATCACAAACTGTGGAGCGTTATTGCCTAGATGGAAGTGATGTTATAAAGTGTACCGGATTTTTTGAAATTTTTGGTGGTTTCCGCATATGACGCAATATCTTATCTATGCACTGTCGTCTTACACACAAGTCTTAGCATGACTTTATTTGATTAGTGTTTTCAAACTTACGCGACTCTGACTAAACATCGTGGAATCTGTCGTTCGTTATGTAACAAATATGTAACATTTAAGTTTCCAACTACCTACCTACTCTGGAGCTTAGACGAGATCACCTTCGAACCAATCGGGCTATCTATCGATCTAATAATTAATCATTAGATGTAAACTGTAACGCCTACAATTTCGTCGGTTCGAAACGATTGTTTTAAGCTATGAACCATTGTGAACAACAAAAAATTAATATACGGAATAAATGATGCCATGCGAATATATTGAAATCGGATAATGAATATACGCTAACTTGCGTGGCAACTAAGAATTTCTAATGATAATCGGTAGGTTATTGATATCCGATGTTATGCGAAGCTTTTGCTTTATGAAAATATTTCGGTTTCTTTTTTGTCTGCATTACTTTGATAGCAATTGATACCGTCGTTCGAGGCATGCAGTTCGGCTTATTTTTTTTTTTTGCGTTGTATGTGCATTTAAGTTATTCACGCTTCTGTCGTCATTATTAATATTACTAAGCAATATCAACCGCATCTCAACGTCAGCGGCAACAACATGCAACAACGAATTTCGTTCAGTATATAAAGATTCGCAGATACCTATGTATCTATGCATCCACTAAATGTTTTATTCGTGCATTTAGTTAACAATCACAATGCAATCTTTTGAGGGTTTCTTTCAGTTCCGTTCTGTTCACGTTTCGCTTGCACTCTCTTGTTGTCTTGAACGCAAGAACCCGTACAGGTAGTTCATGTGCATACTACATATGTACGAAATTTTCAAAGTACTTTATCGAATGGAAAAAATCTGCAAATGATTGATTGGAACCCGATAACGGACAATGAAAAACATGTTGTTAATGAATACTTTGTGGGCTATGGAAAAATTTGAAACTATTATCGTAGATAAACTGCTGAATGAATGAGAGCAAATTTGTAAAATTTCCACTTGTACCATGGACCAAAGAATTATAATAAATGCACAAATGAAGACTTTCAGACGACCCGTTAGGTAGTATGAGTAATGTGTGTATGTCATCATATAATGTGTTATAGAAAGCGTCCGCACAGAGGTGAAATTAATTTCTGTAATTCAAGCCAAGTCAAAGGCAAAAGAATCAGTAACGTGGATTCTTAGTCTCGGATTCAATTAATGACAGGGAACAGAAACAATATGACTTTGCGTTCGAGTTATTCTATATTCGGCCGTTTATCAAAAATTTGCAATTATTCATATTACAGACTGCGGTATTAATTTGCCAATAATAAGAAGAAAGAATCAAAAGAAAAATTATTTTCCCTAAGGTGTTCGTATTTGAAGAGAGAAGCCAAAATGACAGCGCAAAATAGCCAAGGTACAGTTTTATATGAATTCTAAATTTTAAGTTAATGCAGGCAAGTAGTCTGAAATTAAGACGAATAATTAAGTTTGCGTACATATATACATGACCGGTCACTCAGGGGATGTCTCTTATATGCTTGTTATGGCGATGGTAGGAAAGCAAGGGGCACGGGGTAATAGGTGATACTTGCAGTCTGCGTAAGTGGTATGCCGTTACCGACAAAGTCCGTGACTACAATCCAACCGTATTTAAAGTACCTCACTGGATGTTAAGCTCAAGTATGTCGACTTAATAGTTGCGCTTCTTAACCACTTGGAGCACTTGGACCACTTGCGGTATGCAGCTCTTCAATTTTACATTAGAAAGAGAGCCGTTCGTAGTAGTAGGCATTCTATCTTTCTAAAATACTTATGTACAGGTTTTGATAGTCAGCAACAGATGCATGCACGGAAGAAATAAATTTTCAGAAATTTACGTCCAATTATGTGTCGGGAAAATTATGTCTTTACTATCCAATCCAGGAGCCGTAACAGCTGAAAATCATATTGAAGGGAACATTTGTCGAGAACTTAGAACGCGTTGTATGCATCGCACCAAGTCCTTATTGATCCCATATTTGAAATATCTTTGATGCAGCCGTGAAAACCAACCGTCCCCTGACTGTTTATTCGTCAAGTTCTGGAAGAGCCTTTATTACCTGAAGGCATTCGAACGAACATGACGTTTGTGATTATCTTAATGAAGCACCAACTAGGACGCATTTTCGCGTTCACGAAATGGCGCGTAATGCGAAGAGAGCGTGTATCGTGTATATCAGGGCTACTACAAACTCTTAAATCGCTGGCGAAAAAAAAAGAAAAATGCATGTAAACTGCATGCTCGCATGTGCCATTCTGACTCCACCGTCTGCAAGAGTGTCAATTGTGCAAATGTCTAAAAATTTGTACATGTGTGTTCATTTGCATTCGATAACATGAAAACTGCATCAATATACAATCGGAATTTGAGGTTATTTTTCCTTTGCTTTTTTAAACCTTTGCCTTTACGAAAAAGAGCATTAAAATTGAATAAATTTTCGTTTTTAGTTGAAATTTCAATTGTAGATCCGATGTAGGCTGCTTAGATTGCGAATACATATGTAATGCATACAATATTCTGTAATTTGCATAAAATTTCTGCGGTCGATTGTGGTAGCGTTCTCAGAAGGAATTCGAAAGTGATGCATGTCGTTACATTGTCGTCCTCTGACATTGAAACGAAATAAACGAAGATTTACTGCCGCAAATTTGCTAAAGCATCAGAATGCGACATCCAGATAGACAGACTGACGAAGATGGTGAAACATGACCAGCATTGTTGTAATCGTTGTTGCTCTTGCTTGCTGTTGCTTGCTGTTCGTTGCTGTCATTGTCAATCACAATGCTTGCAAATTCTTGAGATATTTATTATTTTGAAAACAAGATGCACATAAAATTTCTCTTTGTATTACAGAAATTTCCTCTCATCTCGACTTAACCAACAACAGCAACAACAGGTGCAGATTGTGGGTTGTTTCGGAACATATGTATGTATATATATATATATACATGATGCTTGTCATTTCCATATTTTTATGTGAAAAGGATTTTTTTGTTTTCTTTATTACATTCTTCGAGCTAACTGTGTTTACATCATTTCAGTTTTCTTCTAACAAGTGTAGTGTAGTAGTGAGCAAACTATTTGAAATTGAATAGTTTTTCAGTTTGATGAACTTTGGTTAACGCCTCCTCCTCCTCCTCCTCCTCCTCACTAAGAAGGGCTCCATGCATTAATTACTTTAATATGTTTTATTGTAATTCTTCTCCCACTGACAGTCTGAGCAGTTCTTGTTAACGACGCTTTCTTCTTTTCACTAGGAAGGACTTCAGACATTATATGCTTTATTGCATTATTTATTTTAATAATCTTTGATGCCGGTGCGATTTACATATTAGTTTTGGCAATTACTCCGTATAATTACAACACAATAATTTTATTTAAGCTTGTATGGCTCGTTAATGGGATCGTGCTAGCTGTGTCATCATGTCCGAATGTCATATCAATCATTCATTAGGGATTCCCTAAACCATTTATAATCTTAATCAAGCAGATTTTTAACCATGCAGTCAGATTCTGCCATGTCCGTCCCTCTACATGCAGTCATCGTTTTTATCGCGTTGATTGTCGTTGAACAACCGTGATCTTAATACGATATGCGTTCCAGTGTTACTTTAATTCGTACTGTAATGCCGATAGGAATCGAAATCGTGTGACACAATATTTTCATAAAACTTATATAACGGGCCCATGTACACAGGGTCCAATTGGCTTTGCTTGTCTAATGAAAATAAGAGAAACTCCTGGTTTTTATTTACCAAAGAGAATGGGTTTCCAATATTCGTCCCATTCGATTGACACTAGTATTAGTTTATTAGCCACCCAAGCAGGTTTAATTTCCATACCGTGTATTCATTTATTCACTGATGTTGTTGGTTTGCTGCCATTATGGTAGATGTGGTGAAAGAGTGCCAAAGAATTAAAGCAAAAAATCAAAAACAATGATAATAAAAGTAACATAAGACGCAAATGCAACACAATGCATGCGGTGCGGTGCAAATTAGTCCGGATTAACGACAATATCTGTATGCATAATTGCCCATTTGGCGTAAGAGAGACACAGTGAGAGAGAGAGAGAGTGTGTGCGTGTGTGAGAGTGAGTGAGAGAGTGAGAAAGAGAGAGAAAATCACTCCCTGCAATGGAGTGTACTGTAATAAAATGATTTGCAATAAGACAGGTTTCTTACTGATCTTCACCGTAATGAAATAGTTGGTAATGGTGTTGGAGGCGCTGTTTATTCAGATATTTAAAAACATTATTTCTTTTTTACTTCCTTTCAAGTTTAAGAGAGTGTGACATGAACTGTCAGGTTTTTTAAAAAGAAGATGATCTGTAACATGACAGAATTATAATAATATGATATGACGGCGATCATTAAATGAAGAAGATCTCAGAATGAAAAAATCGAGTTACGATGCTATTAAATTTGTCTCTTACTTTTAGTTTTTATTGTTGTCGTCTTGTGTTTCTCGCCTTTGTATCGATATCGAAGCCCCAAGTAAGGGTGACGTAAACACCAAGAACAGCATACAAGGCTTCATTCTTTTTGCGCTCTTCTTCGAAAATCTATTTGAAAGTTTTGATATTGTTACAGTCCTTTGATAATTCTATGAAATAATTACTCGGGAAAATAAGTTATTTGTATGTACGAAGAGACCGTTGCCTGCATGCGCTTTTTTTCTAACCTTGTACGCCCAGGGAATGCATTTTATATACGAAGGAGTTAGATGACATCTTCAACTGTGCAAACGATGGCATCTCTTAAGTAAAAGAGTTTTATTTTTATTCAATCAATTATTCAGAGAATATAAGCGATATCCGTGCACGTCCGCCTTGAAAGTGAAAATATGTGAAGGGGCGCAAAAGACCGTAAAGAGGAAACAATAACGAGTATTATGTGCGTTTTCCGGCGACCATGCCAGAAAACATCAACTTCACTGCCTCTGGCATATATGTGAGCAAAATTAGTTTTCCTTTCCATTTCCACCAAAGATGTAAGACAATAAATCTAATGTGGACGACGTGTTATGTTGTGCCTCCAAATCATCAACAATAATCATAACACATATTATCATGCAGCGGCTTAGTAATTTCACTTAACATTTCCAAGACGACATTTTTATCTTTGGCCTTAACCAAGAACTTATGAAGCAATTCACATAAAGCAATTCACAAAAGCGTTGCTTTTTGCAATCGTATGTAAGCAAAGCCCCAGCTAATACCTAATATAGAGGGTAAAATCCGTACATAATATAATTTAATGGAAGGAGTGAAACGTTCGTTGTCCATGACAAGCGAAGTGTATAGCTTCAGATCAAGTCAGCCCTGTGACTTGAATGCAGAACCAACGGTCATCTAATATGCAAATGGTGCTCTTTATGCTTAGAATTTGTAATGCGTTGGCTGCGCTCTTCGACTTTGCGAAGCGTTTTCCTTCCCAATAAAAGTCATTTTGTATTTTCGTGCTATAAACATCAAGAGTTGACGATTCTTCTACATTGACACCAGCACAAGAAAGGGGGTGCTCATCGCTTCTGCGCGATAAGAGATAACACTAGCGTTTTACTCGCGGATATCATCGGATATTTTCGTGAGGTATCGACTAAGTATATCTGTCCATTCTGTATTTTACATCAAGGAAACCGCGGATGCAAAATGCTGTCGCATATAAATTCGTGAATAGCAATACAGACAAAATAGATGCAGATGGATCGCAATGGACAAGAGGTTTAAGAATCATAAATAAATAGTCAAGCTATGCGACTGATATGCCAAAACACTTTTTCATAAAACTTTTCTTTTCCGTTTCATTGTTATTCCTATAATGAATTTAATCCCAGAATTAAATCTTAAGACCGAAGTCGTAAAGCACAAGGATCTAAAGGCAGTCGACTTAATTGAAAGATCTCATCCTGCGTAAACAAATAAATTACTTATTGAACATTTTCATGCCATACATTCTTGCTATGCGCACACCCTCTCTCTTACCATGATTTTTGACGATTCTTTTCTATCTAAAATCCTCATATATCATTGGCTTAATAACTTCAGTGATCGATTGCTGCTTATTCCTTTTGATTTCTGTGCCAGCATATCAGTTTTGTCGTTCAATTCATAGCGTCCAGAAAGACAGCTCGGAGATCCAACATAAAATGTAGAGCCAATTTAATCATGTGCGATTCTTCATTAAAAACTCAGGTCCTATTTTAGGAACGGCCATTAAAAGTGTCCTTAAAAAAGAGAAGGTCAGCCCCCTACCATACCATAAATTCACGATTTACGAAAAACTGAAAGTTGGATTTTATAAAAGAGAATGATCTAAACCCAAGTAAGCGCATTTCTTATGGCTTGCCGTGAGAAAACGACTTAAAAAAGTCCCAATCAGTCATCGCATCTCTGCTCAAATTTAATGAAACAGTTTGCAGCTGTAATGCATTGGTTTCAGGTAGTGGGTATAAAAGGCGACTTTGAAGTGCTTACATTTATTTCTACGATTTTCACACTTTCCGAAGAATTTTGGAATTTTCCATTATTCGGGGTACCTTTCTTGCACTAATATTAGATAGCAGTGTAGCTATCATGGTCATTAGAGATTAACTTAAACTTCCTTTTGTAAAGTAATTCAATAAAAAAAAGAAATAAAGCGTCATTTTTACGAAGGATATAAAAATCATAATCTCTTTGATTTGATGGGCAATGACATATGGTGGCAAAAACTTGGTTGTACGCTGTCATTGAATGTCAAACTAAACGAATAAAAATGGAACAAAAGCTGAAGAGCCTGCTTGCACTTGAAGGTTGTGTGACAAGAAGCGTCAGTCGGGACTTCGAAAAGTCACATCAGCACGCACACACACGTACGTCCGCATAAGAAGAATACACAAAAGTAAATGTTCAGTGAGTCGATAGGTAATAAAAAAATGTCTTGTGGGCTACTGCCTAGCTAATCTTGTGGCATAATTTTTCACTTAGCGCACATGCACTGTGCGCTGTCCGGTTTACGTAAAAAGATAAGACAGTCTACTGAAGTTGATAAAAAAATTTTATTAAGAATTTTCTGACATTGCATGATCGCATATTGACAGACAATATTTAACAATAAATTTGCTCGCAAATGTCCATTATTTAGAATACGCTTGCTCTTGCTAAGTACGTGTAGGCTTCATATTACAGCAAGTACGTCCCTGTAATGTGATTGTGTTTGTGTGCGCGTGCAACTTTTCAAAATTACTTAAATAATAAAATAGCTTTTAATGGTCATTAAAAATAAAACACTAGAATAATGAATACACAGACATTCTCTCCATTATTACTGCACGTTTTTACATATTATGCGTTGTTGTGTTGTAATTATTAAATAAAAAGGAAAAGTTTTCTATTTGATGACACATGCACACACACATAGTTGCTTGAGCATCAAAAGAGCGATGCCCAAGTATTAGACAGACAGACAGACGGACGGACAACTGCTGTCGACGCATGCAGACGTAATATAAGAAATGATATGAGTTTTAAAACAGGCTCGAATCATGTTTTTTGTTGCTTCGATTTTGCAATTTTTACGTGTATCTGTACATATATTTATGTTTATATGTCAGACGCTGTTGATGGTGGTAATTTAAGTGGAATTGATCCACATTACATCTTTGTGGAACACTATGAATGATGACGAAATGTATAGACAGGTAGCTAAGAAAGGTGTTCTCTAATGCTAAATTAATTGTCAAACTCATTTCACTTAAGGTAATCGTTATTGAAGAAGAACTGTGATATGTTCACATACGCGGTCAGAATAACAAATGAGCTTCCATTGAATGGTGTGATTTTTCTATGGAAAATATATTTTTACTCCAAGCCATTGAACGGAGTTCGTTGAAAGGTAAATATTAAAAAATTGTAATGTTTCATCACGACCATAACGGTAACTGAAATTTGAAATGAAAAATTCATGAGATGCTTCTTTACAACTCTTCTCTTTCTTATGACATGTTAACTCGTTAACGCGAAAAATTTCTCAAAGTCCTTCCGTTTAATTGAATGAAATTAAAACGATTAAAATAAAAAATAATTTCTTGATATTTAAGAAATGAAAAAATCTTATATCCATATAATGATGCATAGGTGTGTGTTATGTCAGTAACGGAATCAACTCTCACTTGGGAAGTATTCAGTTTCTTTCGCTTGTCATTCTAATTGTTTTTCTTTCGTTGTCGACACTATTACGGCCGCAATAATTCAGTTAAAAAGATAAAACTTAACGCAAACATTGGCAATTGATGGGTTAAAGTCGACTTTAAGAATGGTTGTGATGTGTTCATAGAACTCATAATTGAAATTAGTTGTGCGTACGCCAATCTTTATGAAATAAATTCAAAGTTTTCTAAATTTACCTAAAAACAGGTAACAAGTAATTAATTCGCTTAAAAAGCATTTAAAAATTTGCTAAAAGAAAAAAGTTGAAATACTACGCTTTAAAATAACCCAAAAAAAGAGGCCAAAGGAGAAACAAGTACTAATAATATAGTTGAGGAATGACGGGTCGACCACCACCCTACACCACATTGCCTAATACAATTTTGTTTATGTTTTCGTGCCAAAATATCGAAAATGGTTGAAAATATGAGCTGACGGGGCCAGACAATTGAAGTTTCTCTTTAGGGATCTCATTATTTTTTTGCTTCATTTCGTCATAAATCATTAAAAATTAGACTTTATTTCTTTGCTGCAGTGTCCAGAAAATAGACCTATTTGGTCCAAATTGTCCACCGTTAGCTTCCACGTCAAGATATTATTATGGATCAATTTTCGTTATAGATTACTGAAAATTACTACGTTTGCTAAAGGCTAGCTTTATATGAAAACCGTTACATGTATCGGAATTCAAGGAACCATAGCCATCGCTCTTCATACTTGATACAATTTTATGTTACATTATTATTATGGATGACTTTCCACAATGACCCGTCAAAAATCAAACCATTTTGCCTTAATTATTATGGGCCCCACTTCATGAGGGGTCGGCCCATCATACTATGCCCCTTTTAAATAAGGCCGTATACGAGGTCGCAAACGTGACCCCATCCAATCTATTTTTTAATAGAGTCAAAACATGTCTGCGTACCAAAATTCGTCAAATTGTCTAAGAAATTACGACCTTTAGTTTGAACTCAAGCAAACTTGGGCATATATCAGGCAGGCAGATAAGCTTAAAGGAAAAAGAAGTCAGAAAGTGATTCTAAATCGATAGCTGTAATAAAAGATGGGTCTATGTAAAGTCCTTCTCGGTGTTGCATTCATCTATTCAAATTTAATATAACCTATACTACAATAGGAATAACCTAAATTGAGGTTAAGATTAAGACAAGTAGTCTGAAAACTCTAAGAATTAAGGGATAAAACAGCATGAGAGCATAAGTGATGAAAGTTATCGTGAGAATTTTTGCAAAAAGATCGAAATGAGAGAAAAGTGAATAATTGCTCTTGCACTACGATAAACGCAAAGGAATAGAATTTCCTACCTTGCTCAATAAGATCCAACTAACTTAACAAAGACGATGACGAATCGGAATTAAATTGAAACCCTTTGATGGACTGCTAGCCTCCTTCTCTCAAGAGAGGATAGATTAATTAAAAGGAGCCCAAGTTTCATTCCCAGATCTCGTAAAGTAAACAAAAGAGTTTTCTTCCAATCTTTGCACATAATATCTAATAAACATAACTGAGACGTATTCCTTCATAGGCTTAGCTAAAAAAGCGCGTAAGCTGTTCATAAAGTTCAGGCCATCAAGCTCCTTAGCTCATCGTTTCATGATCCTATGATCTGGACACCATATTGCGCGCGCATATTTAATGGCAACTTATTGTGGAATGTGACCTCAGGATAACAAATAGACACTATAGAATCTAAGATCTGGCCATTAATATTGAGTGAAAAGAGAAGAATGGAAGTCTACTGAAAGACGATGACTTTCACATTACAATGTTGATGAAGCAATTCTAAAATTCTGTCAAGTAAATAGAATATTAGTACCATCCACGCAAACTGGCCGATAATATGTGAATTCTGCATTACTAAGTGAAGATAAAATATTAGGCAAACTACTAACTATACTAAGAAGAAGTGTTAGTCCCCGAGGTAATCGTATCATTAACTTGCAGTATGGGAGAGCATTCATAAGTTGGGCATTGATAAGGACACGCAAGGCAAGGAATTCAATGAATTAGGGAATGCAGAACATATGCACGATAGAGTCCGCGACAGACCACATTGGGAAATTTTGTCAACGCGCGCAATGGGTCGCGGGAAAAACCAATTCAAACCAACAACCGATTCGTTAGATAAGCCACGCATACCACGCATTCAAGGTAGGCCACGTTCTTACATCTCATTTCTTCACTTGATAACATTCTCAACGCGATATTTAAGATTACAATCATTGTAACAACAAATCGTAATAGATAGACTACTTTACAGCTGATCAGAAGCAGACTATACCGAGGCATATAACTCAGGTCAATCAGGGTTACTTTTACTGTCGTTGGTGGTTATTGTCGCTGTTATTGTAGAAGTTATCATTGTCGCCAGCTTTATGATTATTCTTAGATATTCCTGTCGATATTGCAATCTTTCCATTGATAAACTTATTGGTACTGTTATTATTGTTGTTGTTATTGTAGTTACTATTGTTGTTATGTTTTCGATGCTGTTTATGTTTTACAAGCGGGATAAATAACATTCTTTTTTATTGTTTACGTCGTTTGTTGTTATGGTGAGGCAGATAATGTTGTTGCAATTTTCGTTGTTTTCTGCTGCTTACGCTACTGCTTAAGCATTGTTGGATTAGCAAAACCAATCACACGCAGAATACTTTCTGGTCATGCATGGTTTGCTTATTGCAGTATTGGATTATTCAACATAATGTTGCCAGTGTTGTCGATGTTGTTGCCATCTTGCCATGTTTGTCTCTTTGCCTTGCGTACGTCCATTTTCACGTCCAAACGCCGCGTCTGTACGTCCATTGCAAGTATTCTTGTGCCTAAACTATAGGAATACAGTAATGTTCTCGCTACTTTAATCAAATTTAGTTTTGCTGACATGCTTCGAAAGTTCGTTTTGAGATTATCGCCATTTGCAAAAAATTTCAAATTTTTTCGACAAAATTCGTAAAAAAAACTAATTTAGCATAAGCCCATGTAGACGCTCTGACAACAAAAATGAGAACAAGTTGCAAATTTGTAGTATTTTACGATAAGATGGTAATACGAGATATAAAATTAGTATCGTATGCTTGGATTAGAACCCATAGCACTCTTCGCACTCCTTCCCCCGTAGAATTTTAATGGGAAGTAAGCCTTTATATGGCGCGAAGGTATAATTTTTGATATTATGGCGAAGATAGATAAAGAATTGTATTAGGCGAAGCGGTGTAAACTATTTAATCACCGCGCTTGCGCTGCTATAACGCTTCAATGTTGTTTATTTTGTTCTGTGTAAATTCTGCATTTTATTTTTATTCACTTTTTATTTTACTAGCAAACTATCATTATTTTTTCTGGCAAAACGACAAACATTAAATGACGCCCAAAACATTAATAACAAGTAAGAAAATTAAATTCGGTCGAGACCGAATCTTTTATACCCATCACAGTTTACCCTACAAACAGACAAAAGAAGTAAAAGAACAAGATTGTCATGCTCTATAATATGGAGGGGGCGCAGTTGATTGCTTTTATTCTTAAAATAAAAGTTTTTGTCGTAGAGACTTGTTGGCTTTGTAGGCGTGTCCTTTGAAAAGTTGAGGTCAATTCCAAATTCTTTGTACATTTTTTGGCGATATCTTCATTTTCGCTAACGAGAGAATGTTTACCACAAATACTACAGAGTTACACAAACAACAAATGGACAGACGAACAGGCGGACATGTTTAGGTGCATTCGAGCGTTGTAACTGGCCACAAATTTGTAGAATTTATGGGGTTTTTGAAGCTTGTTAAATTTTGATGCACCATAATATTGAGTAGGTGTGGTCAATTTTTTTCATTTTTGCGCACAAATGCTACAGCATCGCCCATAGAATATGCTTTCAATTTTTGTACATTTATTTGCTATAGTTTATGAGTAATGAGCAAAAAACAAATATTTCATTCCCTTTGAAAAACAGAGGTGTTCTCAGTTTACGTGGTGCTGAGCGCATGTCCTTCGACTGATTTGGCCCATTGTGAATACCAACCGGCGTGCAAGAACTTGCAATGTTTCTGGCAAATTTGAAGTCGATACCTTCATTTTTGCGGCCAGGAGAATGATTACAACAGACATTGCACGAGCAGACGATCGGACGGACAGACGGACGTGCTTAAATCGATATATAATTTGATGCTAATGAGGAATATATATGCTTTGTGTAGTCTCTGATCCTTCTTTCAGGGCGTTGCAAAGGTCTCGACAAAATTAATATATCCCTCATCCTTCGGTGATGGGTATAAACATGTTTATGTCTATTGGATCATCTTATTTTGTTTAATGATAATTTTAGTGACGCTTGTTTTGCAGTCAGTTAGCTTTTACGGTTGCTTTGGAAAATTTTGTCCATTCATTTTCACTCTTTTTAACTTGCAATTTCTATATCGACCACCGAACCGTCGGCCTGAGTGTTCGTTTTTTTAAAAGATTTGCAAGTCCCAGAAAGAAGCTTCAAAAGTATCACAAAGTACATATAATCCTAATCAGCATCAAATTCTAAATCGATTTAAATCTTTCCATCTGTCCAGATATGGACAGATATTTGTGGTGATTAGTATTAAAAACCGGCCAACTCAGCCGAAGACCATGACTACAATACTACCTAAGCTGAGAACACCTTTATTTTCAAAAGTCGCAAAGTACAACAGATACAACGATCAAAAAGTCTACGTGTATTCTACAGATGAACCAAAAAATACTTGTAGAAGAATGCAAAGAATAGATCAACGCCTGATCAGCGTATTACAGAGTATCGAAATTTTACTTTTTATATCCTCCACTGAAAGATATATACATTCATCCTCTATATATTCAAGTTGGTACAACGCTTGCAGCACGCAAAAGGAAACTTCAGAGACCTTCTAAAGTGTGTATATTTTTTATCAACATTAAATTCTGAATCGATTTAAGCATATCCATATGTCCGTGTCCGTAATGTCTTTTGTAATCATTCTCTTCGTCAAATTTGGCAGAAATGTTGAAAGTTTTTGCAAGCCGGCTGGTGTGGAAAATGGACCTAATCGGGTGAATAAGACGCCTACAGTACCACGTAAACTGAGAACCCCTCTATTTTTCAAAGGAAAAGATAGTTGCTTTTCGCTCATTACTCACAAGCAAATGAGAAAGTTCGGGTGCGCCGACTCCCTATTATAGCGCGTCATTAAATTTGTTGTGAAAATCTTTAGAACGCCCAAAGATAAGCTTCAAAAATCCTATAAAGTGTATAGAGTCTTGACTAGTCTCAGACTCGGAATGCACTTAAGGACGTCCGTCCGTTCGTTTTCCTAATTGTGCTGTATCTCTCGTAAACATTCTTCCGCTGATAAAATGAACATATCGCCTACAAATTTGGAAAAGAATTTGAAAATGACTCAAACTGATCAGAGACCAAGACCAAGATCAAACCGAGCAAGACTGCAAAAGAACTGAACTTTTTTTCTTTTTTTGTTTATCGCTCGCTATGTGATATAAATTCCAACTTTTATTTTAAAAAATAGAAAAAATCGGCCACGCCCACATAACATATACAGAGTATGGACATTTAGTTTTTTCCTTTTTTTTTTTTAGTTTTCATTGAGAACACCGATGACGAATCCAAAAGATTCGGCTACAGTCGAGTGCAATCGTATTACTTGCTGAATTCCATCTGATAATTTTGGCTTTCCTTTAAGATTCCCTGAAATTCAAGCGACGATATCGAATCAAATTAGGAAATCGATACGCGCTTAAGACTCTTTAGCGGGGATTTATTGCAAACACACCTTTCCAACCTGTTAATGGCAAAACGCTTAAAGATGAAATGAATAAACTTGATTGTGTGAAATCAATATTGACTGGTTGGAAATGGAAATGAATTGTGTGTTCGGCTCTTTGGAGAGTTCGAATGTCTTTGAATCATTTTCTTGGTCAAGTTGCTGGTGTACAGTGATACTACTGCGAGCCTACTGCGAATTCTAAAATGTAAATTTTTTGCCTTCTTTTTTTTTGTAAATTTTCAAAAAATATTAGCAAAATATTTCATTAAAATGTTTCCAAGAAATAAGAAAAAGAAGAGAAAAAAGAAAAATCACACATGTTACATAGTATGCAAAGTAAATAAGAAAAAATAGTTGAGAAAGATTGTTATTGTATTAGGTGTTTGCAAAAATTTTGATCACTTTCTCACTTGAAAAAGGCATATACTGCGGGAAGTTGGTATAATATATATGTTCATCAAAAAAATTTCCAACATTTTTTACAACATTTTACAATATATTTGGCAACATGAAGATATCATGTCCAAAGTTGGTTTGGCAGCAATCCACCCAGCAACCTATTTTCACTCCTCTTCAATTTTGCTGATCTGCGTGCCGGCCAGGCCATGTCGCACCGATCTGAACAAGTGGTAATCAGAAGGTGCCATTCCTGGTGAGTACGCTAAGTGTGACAGAACTTCCCATTCGAGCTGCAACAGTGTATCCTGGACAACTCTTGAAACAAGTGGCCAAAAAATGGCAATTTCAGCCAGGTCGTGTCGCCACTTTTGAACCGTTGAATCCAAAACAGACAATTCGGATATGATGGCATCCGCATCATCCTGTGGTTCGGAAAGTGTTTGATGGGCTTCGGTAGCAGGTTTCTTCAAATAAACAACAGAACTAATGAATTTGGAAGAAGAAGAATTTTGAGCTCTGCAAGATTAGCGTCGGCGCACGTTGAATAAATCGATAACAGTAAATGGTAAACTGTTATTCTATGCAGAGAAAGGTCAAAACTATCGAAATCGAACGTTCCTTACACTCCCAATTTCTCATTTCTTTATTATTTTTACTCGTAGAAGGCGGTGATCAAAATTTTTGCAAACACCTAGAAAGTCATGACCGCCATGAAACCATGAGTGAAACATAAACGAATCTCTTCAACATTCTTACTTAGTTTGAAAAAATGTGAACATAATAAATTGTGTACTCAACGGCAACCGTATAACGCTTGTAACCGTTTATCATATGCATAGCATCAAGCCTGGTGTCAGAACGACGTGAACTCGAAATGCGCGCCACCTCGAGTTTCAAACAGTTCTCATCTAACTTATAGACAATTAAAACAAAAGTGTGTTGCAAAACTAAACAATAAAGGGAAAGAGAAAAAAACGTCATGTAAACGTCATTTTAAGTCGACGTTGCAGGCCTTTATTCTTCTTAGCTCTAATCTTTTTTCTTTCTTGCGTACTTTATTAGACCCGTTTTATAGGCTATTTATTTGGTCGCTTTGATTTTAGATTTCCAATAAGAACAAGAAAACAGGAATCATTTCGAATTTTAATGCGGATGATTAATTCTACGACCCCAAATGTTTGATATGTGCTTTACTTAAGATAATCAGAATCAGTCCAGGATTAACATCAATTTTCATAACGTATTGGTAGACCTGATATAAGTAAATCAAGTGCCAAATGAAATGATTAAGGCTTCTTCCATGCAATAGGTTGCAATCACTTGAGAAAGCAAATGGATCTTCAAAGCACTTGACTTAAAAGTTATTATATTTCAAGAGACGCAAGAACAAGAAGAACAAGAAAGACTTTTGCACTCGCTTGAAATGACTTCCAACGTTAGTTTAGCGTAGTAAAATCATGACCCATGCATAGAAACAGTTAACAACGGTTAGCAAAGTGTGTGCATGTGAAATTTTACTAATGCCCGACGTACAGTGATATAAAGCGGAATTCATTCTTTAGATCTTCACCGGAACTATTTTAGGCACAAAAGATGTTTAAAGAACGTCTACTACTGTCTTGAGCTTGACATTCATACGATGTTTGTAAAACAGAAACAATTTTAATTGAATTAACTGATGGGAGCACACACACAGACGCGCGCACACTCGCGAAAACAATACAATCGTGTGCGATGCATACGTAAGCATACAATATACATATACTTTAAAAGTCTTTAAGTCTCTCCTTGAATGTGTGTTACATAATTGTTCTAACAGTTTTGCTCATAATAGCAAAGACAACAAACAAAGTTAACAACAAAGCAGACAAGTGTATCATTTTCAAATAAATCTTTGACTGCTGTTCGCCGTGGTGGTGGTTATCTGTCTGCCTAAGCTGAGCCTATCAATTTGTTATTGGATTTTATAAAAAGCTACCGTCATTCCTTATTTGCACAGATCTAAAATCAAACGCACACGAACACAAACGAACAAAGTCACACGTGATTCTATCCTACGAGAATGTCTACTGCCTTAAGAGAAAAAAAAAAACCAAAGAAAAAATAAGACAACTGAAGGCGAAAATGCATACAAGCAATTAGTTGCACTCTATACTCTTCTCTTTTTGTACGTTTTCCTCTTGCATTTATTCTTTCGGAACGACCTCTGCTCATTGCAAGCTGTTTGTTGCTTGTTGTTGTTACAGTTTGTCAAGCTGTTATGTTATGCTTTGTGACATATTGTTAAACTTATTATGTTACGCATATGTGCCCGGAAAAATCATTCGTTCTAAAGTGAGCTTAACATGTATGTACGTATGTATGTATAGGAGCGTGTGTGTGCGCCTTTTTCTAAAGTACATTAAACTCGATTAGACAATTTATTTAAACGATTTTGGTCATAAATATTCGAGTATTTTATTGTGTCTTTGCTGATTTTTCCATTAGATAAGCAAAGATTGCTTCAATTGCAGACCAAAAAGGCCATGAAGGAAACCAATGGAAACGTTACGTTTCTACTTTCGAAATACTAAATCCCAACTAAAATCACTTTTCCGCTTTAAATTACAGTTATTCAGCGTATTTCTAAACGAAGAAACTGAAAATACCTTATATATGCGCGCAAGTTTCTAGATAGACACTACGGACAGATAAGTAGTGTGTTAATGTTTTTGTGTGCTTGTATGTGTTTGAGTGTGTGTGTGTGTGTGTGTGTGTGTTAGATGACACATTAATCTACTCGCATTGATTATTGTCAATTCCTGTGATAAATTCTGTTCTTATCTAAAAATTTAGATGATATGGATTAACTTGAATTGAACTTTGTTGCCTTGTGCCAAGCCAGGTGAGTCTATGCAGTGTGCTGGCTGCAATAATTGGTCTAATGGCTGCTTTGAAAGACATCTATTTATTTACTTTTCTTATTATTATTACAATTATATTACGGTCCATAGCTGATTTTAGGATGTCCATAGGGTTAGCTGTTCCGGATACGGTTCTTCTAATAAAGGAACAGCTTAGGCGGTCGCGAAGAATGTGCTTTTTTGTAGGGATTAGTCCACTATTGTCGATAGGAGAAAAAGATTTCTTTAGGATCTATTGCTGTGTTGCAATTGTATGGAATTCACGCGAAAGTGTCGATCTTGATTTTGCCAATATCCGTTGGATATAATGGTGGAACATGGTGGCGGTTAACAGAGGAGTAGTACTGATGATGGCATCGCAGATTTGCTTCTAGAATTTTCTCTTTAATTTTCCTTCTAGTGTATCTTTGAAAGACCAACTTTTCTCTGATATCGTCCATAAGCAGAGATGCACAAGCAGCAGACTTCGCCGCTCGATCAATTTGCTCATTTCCCAATAAACCCATATGGTTAGGCACCCAAGTGTTTCATTGTATGACCGCACGTTATAATGGTATTCCTTAACTTGTTAATGGCGCTCCAACTCAAAGCGAAGGAATTTGGAAGAGCTTTTAACTCAGAGAGATAGACTATACCAGACAATAACGGTTTTGAGTATGTTTTTATGAGCAAGATTCTTAGCTGGCAGTCTAGCCCCGACTTCGTTTCGTGACTTGTGAAAGTTGAAGCACTTTCTTCCTGAAGCATTTACTAGGCGCAAGCAGCAAATCGTCTCTTTAAGAGCCGTCTGGATTGAGGAGATGCTTTTTCAACGCTTTATAAATATTTTTACAAAGAGAAGCGTTTATGCAGATATGTGTAAGGTCTACTTCTTAGTATTTTATAATGGAATTCGAATCGTTTCCCATAAAAAGATTGTCATGGCAACAAAGTCTATTTTTTAGATGACAATAATTGAATTTTATATTTTAGTAAATTTGGATCTTGCAAATCTACTCTTCGGAACTCTTTTTATGCTTTATTCAGAAATAACTCATTCCGTGACAAAAAGATTGAATTTTTCTTTGATTACAATTTAAGACAAGTAAGGATGCAGTAACGTGGCACGGTCCTCCATTACATACCCCACGCGCTTAATACAGTTATTCACATAATGACTTTTTCAAATATATTGTTACACTGGAACACGTCGAAAAAGTGGTCCATTCCGAACTATTTTTACTAGTGTTCATCCTTGGGTTTAAATAATTTCTTTAAAAAAATGAGTGAGCTAAAGGTTGAGCACAAGAAAACAGGATGGACAGACAGACAAACAAGCTTCGATCGGTCTAATGAAAAGTGACTGCATCTCTGATCTTTCTGCATAATATTCTTCCGAATAAATTGTACCAAAATGGATGAAGAAAAAATACTTCTCTAATAAAAGAATTAAATCTCTCTTCAAAACAATTAAGCGGAAAATACTTCTGTAATAAAAAAAAGTTAATGATTTTAAATTTGATAATTTAGCTTTTAACGATTAATTCTTGCGCTGAGCTTGTTTTACATTATACGCCCAATTCTCTTTTTACACGATTTTTTTTACACGAACTTGATTTAATACGAGTTCAAAAGAAGAAAAATTTTTTTTACACGAATTATTTTGTTTTAACACGATTTTTAATATACCAGGAATTTTTCTTGAATCTCACAGAGCAAAGAGCGAGATTTTTCGACGAGTGTACGAAGCGTTTAAATGACAATGCATAAAACTTTTTATGTCTTTATTGTTCTAACTTCTTTTATATTCCCTTTTTCCAAAGTAGAAATTTTCATGAAAAGTAAGCACGAAATAAATTAAGTGAACTCTAACAAGAACTTTTTAATATTGTTTACACCCACTTCTCTTTTTACACGAATTTTTTTTACACGTATTTTTTGGGAACGTATCTATCGTGTAAAAAGAGAATCAGGTGTATTGCTAATCTTTTAGTCTTTTCGTTGCAAATACCTATTTTCGCAGAGCAAACAAAGCTTAAAAATATATGTGAGGTCGTTATTCTTTTATGGTTTATTTGATTTGAGAAAACAAAAAAAAAAAAAAATGGTATAATTTATGACATTTGATGAATAAAGAATGGAGGATACAAGCAAATCTTGCTGTCAATACTTAACTATTCCTGCGTACTGCGACTCACTGAACGAAGCGTGCGAATGAAAAAAGTTGACTTAGGAAAATAAATTTATTATACATGCAGGTGGTTCTCCCTCTTTTGCTCCAGTGTTTATTCATAAATTCCGCCAATTGTGAAATGTTTTTTTTTTTGAAAAAGTACGCTCTACGCTACTATGACGCTGATCTCATTGTTAAATGTAACTTTGTCTGCGAGAAGATATTTATTTATTTTTGTATTCAAGCAGTCAGTATATTATACTTGCGTTGAATCACTTTAACGGTAGTGGTATTAACTATCTATTAGTATTAGCATGTATTTGTAAAAGTACTTGCCCTCTGCTTCGCTAATGTCGTTGAGCGTCGTGTCAGTTATTTAACAATTAACAGCTACTCCTCTTCAATGAATATTTATTGTTATTTTGAAACTGTAAATTACTTCATAATATCAGGTTGAATTTGTTTGAATTTCTCGTTAACGTCACTTTTTAAAGCATATAATTCTAACAGAACCTCTCCTGCCTTGTTGTGGTAGTGCTTGTTGTCATTCATTCTAAGAGATTTCTTGTTTACGCGACTGAGGAGTTTATGTGTTGCATAAAATATTCGCTAAAGCGCAACGTTGCTTAGAATTTTAATGCATCCTTTTTCATACTGACAGCACGGTCGGTAACGAGTATCTTTGTCGAACTGATTGTTAAACAAGGGCATATTTGCTACGTTAAATGTTTTATCTGTTCACTTGGTTTGGTAGGGATTGTTATTGTCTTGCGATTTCTAGAGAATATGTGCAATTTCCTGGAAAGTTGCACCTTTTCGTTTTCGCAATGTAAGCCTCCTGTAAGGACTTCCGCTATGCGTATATCAAGTCCCCCTTGGTAGACAATCGCCAAGCCAAGATATGACCATCAATCTAAGGTTGACGATATTAGTACAGACACTCGTAAGTTGCCCCTTTTCGATTCCGCTGTGCTTATATGGAATCCCTATTTGTTATGATGAATACCCAGATAAAGTGTGACCGCCAATTTAGTTCTTCTCAGTTAAAGATAAGGGATATTAGTACAGACATAATTCTGCGGATTTTTCGTTTGCTTGTTTGTATTCTTCAAAAGATACAAAGTACTTTGGTAGGGATGGCATACCACTGCCAGAACTTATAAGAAACGTCATTTGCGCAGATCATCAAGGATCTATAGACAACAATTTTTCTTCTTTACCGAAACATGTTACTTAATGTCGTGAAACAATTTTGCAAACAAAAACACTTTTCCAAAGTTAAACATTGTGTATAACATTATCATCGATTTTTGTGCGCGTGTATGCGAATATTAGGATTACTCTAAAGCTTGGAAAAAATACAGGTGCTCTGCTGCGAGATTTTGGGCAAAATTTTATGAATTTATGTAAAAACTTTATTGATGCTACTACTTCCTGGACGGACCTTTTTCTACATAAGTAAATGTGACCTGCTTAATAGTAATCCTTGCATTTCCACATTTAAGATCTCCGCTATTTCATTTTAATCGTTCGCTGTTACACCAATAGAGCAGCTATACCGTAAGCATAACTATGGCGAGGGCATAGGTTTTTTAAAGGGGAACGGAAAATACTCCACTGCACTGTCGAAATATTTCTAGACGACGGCGCATGTGGGTAATGCGCTTTGTGTTGTACTAATGTATACTTAGGTATATGCAGGTCAAGTGTTCCAAAGACATAAAAGAGATTTTGTCCGAAAATAAGTCCTTTCAAAGGGATTCTCGGCTTTGTGAGCATTGTCTCCCATTTGTCTTGGACGTGCTTGCATACCGCGACTACCTACCGCAAACTGATCATTCCTCTTCAACCGCCTTGACCAGCTTTGAAATAACTTACCAGCAGTAGTTTTCTCCACCTTTTCAGACGCTTGTATTTTCAAACCAAGAACGCGCGCCAGTACTATTCCTCTCTCCACTCTCCCCCCTCACTACACCTACAACTCTTTCTGACGATCACCTACATCCTCTCCTTCTCGCCTTCAATTCCAAGTGTTTCGCCCTCTTTCACACGCAGACGTCTTGTTACACCAAAAATGTAATGTTAGTTAACATTAAAAACGAGGAAAATGAGAAACTAAAATGGAGAAGATTTTGCAAATGGGTTATGAGAATTATGAGATTTTTTTCATGGTCCAACTATTTAAAGCGTCTTCGAGAGAGCACACTTTTAAATTTGATCTTTGGACATATGCCAAAGAAATATTTCCGCTTTCCATTGTATTGCCTGGTTTTTTGTGGTTTTAACAATAGGTTTTGGAAGTATAGATGAGAGATGGAACTACCGAATGGACGAATTCCACGTTAATCAAAATTACATCATGACTAGATTCGATATTACAAACGAGACGATAACTTTAATACATTCCTCATACTTTAATGCCTGGCTAAGTGGACACAAAACAAACGCATATACAAATATATATTCATTCACTGTCCGGTATTGGGTAAAGGGTACAAATCGTGTTCGACCATTTTCGCGTATGTCATATTTATTAAAATTCATTAGTGATCGGTTTGCGACGCATTGACATTTTTCCTCATTTAGTGGTATCTACAACAAATGATAACAACTACGTATGCAATGAAAAAATGCACGCGATTTTTATTTCAAAGAGTCCTCTTTAGCCATTTGCGTTGTATCTTTCATTGAAAAAGTGTTTAGCTTCTTTAGCCTGATGATAGCATTACCATTTTGGGTATCGTAAAAAGTATGTTATGTGATGTTGTACTCATGACTTCGTTTTTGCGGTTTTCACGTAGTCGTCCCGTAAGATAAATAACTTTTTTTGCTTTTGTTTTTAAAAAAGGGAGAGTGTAAACGCGTGCACGCAGATAATCAGGTTTTTCGAAGCGATCTCGTCTCCTAAGTTATATATAGAATTTTGTCGTTTCTTATGAAAACATGATTTAAAAATTTTAATTATATCCACGTACATACATATAAACATTTAGATAAAAGGGCTTAGAAAAAAAATGTGAAGCAAACATTCGCAAGTCGAAAGATCGCTCTACGTCTGCCAAAATGCATGAAGAACCTACTATAACGTAAAAAGTACGAATGAGCACAACAAATAAATTTGTACTAAAGACAAATTCTATTAAATGTCCCACACTCCATACAAACAGTGCATACGTGCATGTGCGCTTACATCTACACGTACGAACGTACGTACGTACGTACGCAAGGCTAAATGTAGCAGCATGGCGCACGAATTTCAAATTTATTTTCATCTTTCTTCCCAACTTCCCATTGGTCATTTCTGGCAAATTGTTTTTGCCTTTTTATACAAAAAAAAACATTGCAATTGATATTTAGATAAGAACAACCAAAAAAAAAAAAAAAAAAGAACGGCAGCAAAAGATGATGGAATTGCTGTATTAGGAATCATTCTTGGAAGAAAACATGCATACATTTAGTTGCACAGATAGAAGCAATGTATGCTATGTAAGATTTCCGCAAAATTTATTGACATATCCAAGAGAACGATCTCGAGATGCAGTAGGCGCCTATTTTCTACTTTCCTTATGCCTTACCTATGCAAATAGTTGAAGACACTATCGTCATTTGTATACTAGGAACAGGCGAGGATTAAAACTACATCCACTTACAGTCTCAATGCTAGTCACCTAAGAAATAATTCTGTTACTTTATTAGGCGCGCACTGAAAGGCAAAATTAACATGCCTTTTAGAAGTTATGGTCATTGAGAAAAAGAATTGTAGCCGTACTGGAAAATTAATTGAGACCACACAGCATGAGTAACGTGGCAATTCTTATACATTTACAGATGATCCCCAATTGGATTCTAAGAATGACTAGAAATCGCCAACCTAACAAGGAAAAAGAGAAACAAAAATAAACAAAAACAAAAAGAAAAACAAAAAAAAGGAGAACAGCTTTAATAAAAATGATATGTTGCTCCCTGATGAAACATATGAGGATTACAAACAACGTTTAAACTCATTGGACTCAGCAGTCGCAAACATAAGTCATAATTCATCCCTGTCTACTGAATATAACAACAATAGCAACAATAATTTGAAAAGTATTAGCAAAAGACCAAAGGAATCGCAGATCAAATCCAAGTATAGCAGCAGCAAAGCTAGTTGTGCCAGTTGCGTAGGTGCTGATGGCGGCAGTAGTGGCGTTGCTTTTCGAAAAATTGATGAATTTTTTAATAATATTCCCGATCTCGAGACTGATAAGTTACCGTATTTACTATTTACTGAACATTTAAAGCAACACGATGTTGTCAAAAACGAACACAGTGACAATGTCAACAATAAATGCAATATGGTGGTCTGCTGTGCCGCGAAGCAAAAATCGAAATTTACTATTATTCCACTGGCTGAAGATCCTACATTCATACGTACCTGTGAAAAGTATATACAACATTATAAACTGCGACCCGATTTCTTTTGTCAATATTACAAAGCAATCAGGTTAGCAAGCGTTTGTCAGCCCTTTTTATGCTAATTAATTAGTTTTCATTGTTCCAGCAACTCAAACACTTCTTCATCGGAAAAATATTCTAAGACGAAAAGCTCCTCTAATCAAAAATGCTCTTTGCCATCCGTCCCAACTATCCACGTCGCTGATGAAAGCGTGCAACGTTTCGCCCAGCGAACTGCTATTTATACGTTGCCGTTAGCGAAGCGTAAAATAAAATATGCAAACGACTTCCCCGCTCTCAACACAGGTAAGAAACATGTCTTTCTTATTATTTTTTTTCCCCTTAGCATTTCTAGTTTACGACAATGAAAATCGGTTCAATCTTAATCTTAGTGATATGACATTAGGAAGTGAATTTCATTTTTAGATTCACTTAAAATGAGCCAATCATTCCTTTCCTATACTTATTGCGAACAATAAGTTCGCAATTATTGGTTTTACTCACGTGCTAACTACGTAAATATGAAAGCGAAAATTGTCCATAGACGGCGATAGTGCCATATGTACTCTATCGCACATGTCTGACGTTGTGTTTTTTCCATACCTTGGAAACTTGGCAAGGGTAAAGCAGTCAAAAGTGACAACGCATATCGAAATGTGCGAATACTTTTCTATCAACAAAAATATCGACTTTTGTGACAAATAAAGAGCATTTTCTCTTTGTCCCCGCGATGCAGAAGAAAGTCTTTTTTGGATCGTGCCCTGTAATGGGAAGGAAAAGTGGAATTATTCCGAAAATCCTGGTAGATGCAGGCATACCGTTCACATCAATCGCGAGGCTGAATCGCTTTAGTAAGAAGATTATATTCTGTGTTCGCTAAAGCCAGAAGAGTGCGGCCTGTTATTGGGTGTTAAAGCGGACTGAACCGTTAATACCAAGCAAAATGAATCGATAAAAGCCGCTCCCCGTATCATTTTTTTACGTAAAATCCGTCCATCCACCCACATGGCAAAATCGGGTCGCGCTCAAATGAGAAATCCAAGGCACGTGTGGCTTACTCACCAAATTCGAGTCCCTCCGTTTACAATTTGTTTGTGCCGATGGGAAGCACACTCCCTGAGTAGCGCTACGCTTCTTACGAAAATGTACGAACTGTGCGAACGATAACTGGTTTCTCCTAAAATAAACAACAGTTTTTTCGAACTGGTATCAAAAAATTATCAGACAGAGGGGAAAAATGTGTAGTTAGCGATGAGCAATACTTCGAATAAATTATTTTTTATTGTTTTCATAGCATAAGCGTACATTTCTCTAAACAAAAATGTTGAGATGTATATGCACATACCTCGTACATAGGCTATATTCTTATGAGTTTACAATGATTTATTCGTTTCAGTGAAGAAGACGTAAACTCTTTCTCACTTTCTTCTTTTATAACAAATAAAAGCCATTAATTTGTCTTTTTGAAAACGTATCTAAGGTTGCAAAGAGGTTGTGCTGCATCTGCCATTAGTATCTATGCTCTCTTAAAAATGAACAACTATCTCTCGAATGCTTTCATTACGCTTTAAAATATTCCAGAATACATTATTGATGCGTGTCCTATAAACAATGCAACGGCCAGGAAAGAAAACAAAGAAAGCCGTAAAGACTAATTATGCTGCAATAATATTTACTTCGACTTTGATTGACTGCAAACGATTGACACAAATAGGAACTAGGCCAGCATATTTTATATTATTATTCTTATTATTGTTATACTATACAACTGTGAACCGTTTATCTATAAAAATCGTAATTTGAAGCACTTCTTGTTTAGTTTATGAGAAAGAAGCGAGTGGCTGCTTATAATATGTGTTATGTAAATTACTTGTATAATATTTTTCGAAAGACTTATCATTATCTATAACATAAAATTATGTATATATATGTATATGTGATTAAAATGAACGGAAATTTTTTTTGAATATTTTTTTTTATACCCATCAACGAAGGATGGGAGGTATATTTCTTTTGTCAAAACATTTGCAATACCCAGAAGGAAACATCAAAGCCCCGTTCTTGATTAGCATCAAATTCTGAATCGATTTAAATATGTCCGTCTGTCCGTCTGTCCCTCTGTCTCTCTGTGTAATGTCTGTTATAAACATTTTCCTGAGTAAACGCTGAACGGGCTCCCATAGAGATTAGCATCGAAGATGGGTTGAATACAAGAAGGGATACGTCTGCACCACCAAGTAAACTGACAATACCTCTCTTTCGCAAGAGTAATAAAATATATTTTTTTTGTTCATTACTAAAGCAAATAAATCTACAAAAACTTGAACTTATGTTCTATGAGTGTCTGTATGGGAAATGGGAAAAATTGACTGCGCCTACCCAATACTACGATATATCAAAATTTATGTTTTTCTTCAGTATCAATATAACGGGCAGAATCAAGCTTCAACAGCCCTATAAAGTGTATGAATTCTTGGTCAGCTTCAAATTCGGAATGGACATAAGCATGTCCATCTGTCCAATTATGGTAGTATCTGTGGTAAACATTCCTTCGTTCGCAGATGGAAATTATCGCCTACACATTTGCAGAAGAAAGTCAAAATGACATCACACGATCAAAGGACAATGAAAACCTTTACTTTTTGTGTTTGTTGTCTATTAGCCATAACGTTACAACACATACACCATATAAATTTCCATTCAATATTAAAGCGTATGAAAATTTACTTCTTTTCCTTGTTTTTAGACTATTTTAGGGTAACGGTAAAAAGTATTAGAGATTCTGTCGCGATCGAATATAATTTTCTTACTTGTTTTTTTTTTTTTATTACATATGTGAAGAACATGACAGATACCCTAAACAATATAACGGCACGGATATGATGTCTAAATAAAAAAAACAAACTATGTAGACTTAGAAAATTCATTAAAATAATTTAAGGACCAAATGTAAAAAGAACAAGTAAGAAAAACAAAAAGCCACTATATTTCCATACTCTATTATATTGCGTAGGCGTGGCTAATTTTTCCTATTTTTCTAAAACAAAAAAGGAAATGTGTATCTTTTGTAGCTTTTGGACAAAAAACGCAAAGAGCCAGGATGTGTATTTGGCCTATTTTCAATATCACCCTTGCGTGCAGCGACTTCCAATGTTTTTGTGAAATTTGAAGCACCTATCTCCACTTTTACGATAATGAGTGCGTTGGCTACAGTAACTAACCAACTGATGGACAGACGGATTGACGAGCATATCTAGAATGAATCAGATGTGAGACTAATCAATAATGTGTAGACGTTGTTTGGTCTGCGAAGCTTCTTTCTGTGTGGTGCACACGTTTTGGTCAATCGATGGAATTATAATATTCTAAAACTTTGAGTGGGCGTGGTCGTTTTTTTCACTTTTGTGCAAGTGCTGCAGGGCTTTTAGAATAGTACTGCAAATTTGTTTCATTGTTTCTGTTGTGGTTTTAAAATAACGAGCTACAAGCCATTTTTTTATTTTTGAAAACAGATGCGTTCCCAGATTATGTTGTGCTGTGACTATACTCTTTGAACAATTTGCCTCAATCTCAATACCAACCTGCATGCAAGAACTTCAGATATTTGCGGTAAATTTAACGCCGATAACAGCATTTTTGCGAACACGAGAAGGTTCAACATAGACGTCAACCAGACAGACAGATGTTCAGAGGGACGTGTTGAAATGTTTTAGAACTTGATGCTAATCAAGTATATATATATATACACTTTATGAAGGTATAAAGATAGACCATAGACATAGACATAGACTAGACCATAGAGGGACTGAACAGGAATACATCATTAAAATTTCTTTTTTTTTAAATTGGATATACGTGTATATTAGGTCGTCACGGATAAAATTTATAAACACCAAATACATGATGTAAATTACAGTGCAACTGACGATCTTATGTTTTCTATTATAACACTCACATGTTCTTCTAATTTTTGTGCAAACTATGTACGCAAACGTACATGAATATTGTAAAGAAGTGTGTATTTCACTCATTCCAATTTGTGTTCGGTCATCTCCTCCCATAGCCTTTGCGATGTTTTCTGGCATTGTGATCGGTCATTAGTCATAAAAGAAAACAATGTGCATTCTTGTTATAGCTTCTTTTACTTTGTATCAATTTTAGGATTCCGAAGAAATAGCTATAAAAAATGCAGCAATATCGGTTTGTCAAGACGTTTGCAACGCCCAGAAAGAAGCATCAAAAACCCAACAAACTATATATACTTTTGATCCGCATCAAATTCTAAATCGCATGTCCGTCTGTCCATTCGATCGTCTATTCGTCTGCATAATGTCTGTTGTAAACATTCTCCCGGCGGCAAAGATGAAAGTATCGACTTCAAATTTGGTAAAACCATTGGAAGTTCTTGCACGCACGTTAGTATTGACAATCAGCTAAATCGCTCGGAGCGCATGCCCACAGCACCAAGTAAACTGAAAATAACTCTGGTTTTGAAAAGGAATGAAACCTTAGTTTTTTGCTTATTACCCACAAACTTTAACTGATTAATACGCGGAAATTTGAACGCATATATTGAATGGGTGATGGTGTAGCATTTGTGCACAAAACGGAAACAATTTACCACCCCTACCCAACATTATAGGGTAACAAATTTCATTATTTTTTCAATACCTTTATTAGGCGCAGAAACAAGCTGCAAAACTAATTAACATAAAGTATACAAATTCTTGGACAGTTTCAACTTGTGAAATACATCTAAGCATATCCGCCTCTTCGTCTGCCCATACGCGTGTTGGTGCAACTTTGTAATATTTGTGGGAAACATTTTACAGTTAGCGAAGATGAGGACATCGTCTACAAAAGAATTAGGAATTGACCTAAGCTTTTCAAAGGACACACCTGCAACGACAAAAACTTTTATTTTGAAAATTGAAGATATCAACTGCGCCCACTCCATCTTATAGAGCATGAAGGGTTTGTTCTTTTAATTCTATTAACTTTTTTTGGCGTAAACGGTGGTGGGTATAAAACATTCGGTCGCGTCCGAATTTCATTTTCTTACTTCTTTATGTATGTGCCCGTTATTATCAAGCATTCGGCAATTACCCGACACATTTGCTTAAGCAAAGACTATGCGGTAATGTTAGCCCTAATGTGTTTGTGTATTTTCATAGCTATTTTCATGGTCATCTTTAACTTAAAAACAAGCAAAAACATTACGGTAGACCCACCGTTAAATACCCTACATTGTTTCGCTTTATACAGTTGTTCATACAACGACTTTTCAAAATAATGCATGTTGTGAGAAGTGATCGAAAAAGTGGTCCAATCCGACTGAATGGTCTGATTTTCAATAGCGCTTGTCCTTGCGCCAAACCACGTTGTTGCACCAAATTTCATCCAAACACATTAAAAATTACGATCTGCAAATGGGACACAAGAATATAGATAGAAAGACAGACGGACGGGCAGCCAGGCAAGCTTAGATCGGTTCGGAAAGTCATTTAGAGTAGATCAACATTGTAAAGGGTGGGTCAAGCCTTTTTTGGGTGCTGTATACATTTGCACAAACTTAACAAATATACGCCTACACCACACCATAAGTAATGCCTAAAGATGATATGGGCATAGAAACTTTGCTTGCACCCTATGCAGTAATACTTACAATAACAATCATAACTAACTGTTTATTGGTTAACGGCCTATGGTATTAAAGATTGGCTTAGGAATTAGTGTTTTAGTTGACGAAGCAGTCTATTTCGTTCCTTATTGGGTGCCTTGGTGAAATTCTTATTAAAAACAAACAGTAATGTTATAATATTAGACATATAGAAGATTTTAAAGAAGATTTAATTCAGAAAATGGTGAAGAACTTAAATAAATTTCCCGAAATGTATAAATCAATCAATGCAATTAGTCAGTCGGAGGATGCAAATGTGTGTGCATTTAAAAATGGTAGAGAGCAGAATGCACTGTGCATAGCCGGAATGCAATAATGGAATGGAACGAAATCGAAAATTACAACATAAACAGAGGTTGTTGCATTTGCTAACACGAAACAAAGGCAAAGGAGTGCACGTTCTATAATATAAATTTTACACAGCTACTTATTGTATACCAGCATAAAAGGGAATCCTTTAGTTTCAATTCATTTCACAACTTTGATCAATTCCATGTTATCCTTTGTTTGTCACATGCTTCTTAATCAATATAGTTTTAATGTTCGCATAGATTTCTTCATTGAATTTTTTACTTGAGCTGTCGTCAAATTGCATTTTAGTGTGTTTGCTGTTTTTTGAACAGCTTCCGTAGTGTGATAATAAAAAAGTTAAAATTTCAATACTGACTGATTAGTCCCGTTATCTGCTGATCTTATGAATTTAACTAAATAAAATTTTTACAGTTTAGCACAAATTAAATAAAAAGAAATCATTAAGTCAGGTTTATAGTAAAGTTTTAGTGAATAATATACAAATGAATATATTATCATATCAAATTTTGAGAAATAATTAGTTTGCGGTTACACCTCAATTAATTGGAAGAATTTTGAAAAGCCCTTAAAAGTAGGCTACAAGATTGAAACAGATTCCAAACAAACTTGACATCATTTTACTTAGCATACTTTTAGAAACATTCGGAAATTTTTTTATTATTGAAAATCTTTTCATATGCAAACGTCATTCAGAAACCTATAAACCATATGTGAAATCAATTTTTTATCATTTTTTAGTGAATATTTGGTACTGTGGTTTAATCACAAGTTAGGAGATTTCAAAAAACATAACGGCGTATTTGTACCCTACTCTCCAAATCATTAAGCATTTTTTTTGTAACATAGTACAGTGCAACGATTTGAGGAAAAAATTTTGAATAAATTGAAAGAAAACATAAAATATATTTTTCATGAATGCCCTCATATTGGAGAGCTCTTAAAGCTTCAGCTGAAGTAATCCAAATTTAAAAAATTTAGTTTACTTGTTAAACATTTTATTGTTTTTATCTGCCTTTATCATAAAAAAATTACAAATTATACTTTGCCGCCTTGTAAGGGCATAGGGGCGGCAAATTATTATTACCACTCATTTAGACCAAAAAAATAAATTTGATGAACTCTGACAAGGATAGATAATAATATTAATAAAATTTCTTATAAAAATAAAACAGATTTTGATTTAAATACAACTTCGTGCTTCTGTTTAAAATAAATAATCAAAAATAAATAAATAGACAATCGTAAGCAACTGAACACGTATGATAAAAATAAAAAAATATTTCATTTATTTCCCAAATAAACAAAATTACGTCCATTATGTGTCCGAAATATCTCAGAGTTAACAACATGTCCACCGGTACAGTGTCCGCCCTTAAATTTTGCACCAGATAGTGTTTGACCTGATCGAGTGTAGATTTGAGCTCCATCCACATCACGCTGTTGTTGGAGCTTCGGTGCAGGACGTTGGTGAACTTAGTTAGTGCACAGATTAAGTCGCACGTCCTTTGCGCGTTGCCGTCAGAGTTGTCGACCTCCTTAGTCTTAATTGCAGTTTGCAAAGTTGAGCCCTGCATATCGTTCAGCAATTGAATAATAATGGATCGCGACCCCCATGGCGAGCTATACATCGGCATGCAGCCTGTTTGCTCCCAGCACGGAGAGCGCCCTATATGGGAGTAAAATTAAGCTCCACGTAGTGTTTACCCTTTTTGGTCATGAAGTACTATAAATTAGGCGTTGGAGCTTTCTTTTTATAAGAACTTGTACATAGGGGCCAAAAAATCGACTTATGTTGTCCAAACTTGGCACAGTTAATATAATTGCAATATTCCTTTTACTGATCAATTTTCACTATGAAATGTTAAAAGTTTGGCCTTATAAAGGGTTTTCTTTCGTAGTGACGGTTATACAAGGCGAGCTTTACAGTAGAGTTCGCCCCAAACCCAGAACACGTCAATGTACCAAATTTCATTGAAAAATCTCAAGAATTAGGACCTGTAAGTTTAACATAAGATATCCTGGACAGACATCAAACGAGCAGACATACTTACGTCGGTTCAAGAAATGATTCTAGATCGATCGATCTAATAAAAAGAGGGTCTATATTAAGTCCGCACAAACTTGATACACTCTGCAGCGCAATTGGTGTTTGGTACAATTACAACCAAGATCTCAAACGTACAACTTTAGAAGCGTAGGGACTTCGGTCCTAGTAGAAGAAATGATAATAGCGAGTAAGTAAATATTCTTTCTAGAAGTGCTTTCTAATGTGAACGATGTTGTTGTAATTTAGCCAGAAACTATACTTGTGCTGTTGGTCCCGAATAAATTGAATGAGATGGAATGAATTGCAGAAAGATGTACTCATCGTAGACACATGGCGGGAACCGTTAAATTTCGGAATACTTTGTAGGAAAAGTTTTTAAGCAAAAGTTATTATAGTTTTGTCTTGAAGTGTATGTGCGCTTGTATATGCATGTATATGAATATTTTTCTTTTTTTTTTCTCTTTTTCTTTAAGTAAATAGAAGAGAGAGAAAGAGAAACATAAAAATAAAGCCGGTTTAGAAAGAAGCTGAGTGTGTGTTAGCAAGTGTGAGTTAAAAGATCAGGTTGACAATTGGTTGATGTATATAATATAATATAATATAAATTTTTTCGAAGTAAAATTCAAAATCAGTTGGAGTTGAACTTTGAAAGTGATTAAAACGCCTTCGCTGACGCGTGTGCAGGCGTGTGTGAAATCATAGTGAAAAATAAATTAAATGTATATAAAGAGAAATAAATAAAAATGAAAAATTGTGCAAAGCATTAAAAAAGTTAAGCAAAATGCCTAAAGAAAACGTTTTCAATCCATAATTTTGAAAAATAACTACAAAAAAAAGCACACATCTATCTATAAATTTTTGAAAAGGTATTCGTGAATTAAGTTAGACATTGTGGACTTTTGTGTGTCTTTGTGATATGATACCTACGCGGTCATTCTGCTAAATATGAAATTGATTTGAAACCTTTAGCTTGGGGAGTACGAAAAACAACATAAAAATGAAAAATTGTGCAAAGCATTAAAAAAGTTAAGCAAAATGCCTAAAGAAAACGTTTTCAATCCAAAATTTTGAAAAATAACTACAAAAAAAAGCACACATCTATCTATAAATTTTTGAAAAGGTATTCGTGAATTAAGTTAGACATTGTGGACTTTTGTGTGTCTTTGTGATATGATACCTACGCGGTCATTCTGCTAAATATGAAATTGATTTGAAACCTTTAGCTTGGGGAGTACGAAAAACAACTCGTTGTACAAGAGACTGGTTGGTTATGAATTCAGAGGAATCTATGTGTGTGCATATTTAGAAGCAAAAAAGAAAAAACGACTGACAGATGAGAAGAGAGAAGTAGAGAAAGAGAGGAAGAGGACCAGTAACATAAGCAACACATATCGTTTTAAGCTTAACTTTTTGACTGGTTTTTCATCTTTTGTTTTTGCATTCGTATGCGTCTAAGGAATACATAAATAAGAATACAAAACTCAGCATAACATTGCGAGGAACAAACATGAAAAGCTACACACAAAATCTTTAGCGTATAAACCATAAGTACAAAAAGCAACGATCTTCGAATAAAACAAAAAAGAAAAAAAAAAGAAAAAAAGGAATCCTATGAAAAGTAAACAAAAAGAAAAAAACAAAATAAGTACAAAAACTGAAAAAAAACATGTACAAAACCCGATCGAAAAATAAATATCCAAGAATGCTGCTTCAGATAAGTCGTACACTTTCAGCGGAGGGCAATACATTTATTGTATATACACACATAAAATATTCTGTATAGAATGCAAAAGTGAAGCACAGTCAATTTTGAGTTTACCCATTGCAAGCAATCTTGTTACGGCAAACTTACAACTGAGATACGATTGCGCAAGACGCTTAGCCGAAAACCATTTTTTTATATTGAGTTTCTTAACAACCGACTTGCTATTAGAAACGATTCCCACTTCCATAAAAATGCTTTAACCCTAATCTTGCTATACGTTGACTTTGAGTCACTTTTGAACTTTGAACCAAAATTTTTTGACAATATCTTCGCGTAAGTGACTAAGAGTCACATCGTGATGTGATTCCTTATAAAAAAAAAAGGAAAACGTAGTAAGATTAGGGTTAAGCATGATCTTCGCACTCATTATGAAATGAATGTAGAAATTAGTATTCGGGCAATTCGAACAATGCGCGAACCAGGTTAGATCGAAATGAGGTCCCTTTGCCGATTGCTTCGTCTGAGCCGGGCCTGCTGTTTTACTGCAATTAAATGTGCCATCTGCCTCGGGCTGTGAGTTTTATCTTATCTTTAAATGAGCAGCATTTCGAACCCAGCGGAAAGAAATTCATAAAAACAAGATTCATACTGTGACTGCCCTCCAGACAGTAATGAATCTCATGAGAACAGTGTATTTCCTATCTTCTGTGATCAACTACTAAAAGACAAATATTTTGGAACATGTCCGGTATCTCTTCTCAATCCTGGCTGCCTGGCTTAGTAAAAATCAAATACAAAAAATTTATATTCCAGATGGAGTTTATCACATCACTTAAAGCGTCTCCGGTGTAGCTTGCCGGTTGTTGCAATTTCGCCATACAAACGCACTTATAATGGTACATAATATTCGTCATTGATCTTTTGTCCCCTAAAATATGGATGTCATAGCTATCCCCATAGAGTTTTGCTTTTTTGATGGCTTTGAGCAGCTCTCTCCGGTTACTGTATATTCGGCGATTTGCTAATTTTACTTTGAAGTATTGCGATGATTCTGTGTTTCATCCATTGCTAATATCTTATGAATAAATCCTTTTATTCCGCCTAAACGGCACCAACACGATGGTGTTTGCACTCAACAGTGATGTGGAAAGTGGCATCCATTTTGAATAGGCTTTTCTCATGGATAAATAAATATTCATCCAAACGCAGCTTCACTTTTCGGTCTTCCAAAAGCATTGTAAGTTTTTTGGAACAAATGCCGAATTCGGGCGACCAGTGCGTACAGCATCATCGACTTTATTAAAAATTAGCAAACCGCTCACAAATTATGTTCTTGAAGATCAGAAATAACGTCTTTCAAGCCAACACTGATCGTTAACGGTATTTCTTCTCATCAAAAATGAACGTTTGTAATCAATGCGAGGAACTCCGATTTTTTTATTATTTGAAAAATAACAAAACTAACATCGCTAACTGTACTGTCACTGAACTGTAGCCTGTAAACTAATTGTCGTAGTGTCATGAAATTTCGGCACGTATTGTTTGAGGGCCGATATTAACCAAAATTGATGAGAGCGTGTTAACAGTGTTCCCATATAAGTGTCATTGTCAAATAAGTGTCACGTGTCATTTACCGATCAGGGCTATTTCCCCGACAATCATCGGAAAGGGCTAAAGAATTATTTAAACGTCATAGGGATGCTTGCTATAAGTCGTAAGTCGTTTGAAAAACATTTTTTGAATGGGTACCCATTCCCCGTGTTTATGGGCGGAACACACGCACTATTAAATTAATTAAACTAAAAACTAGCGATAATTCTTAGTTGTTGTTATTAATCAAGCCGGGTCGTCTGTATTTTACCTGCACTTCCATTTGTTACAAAAGGGATACTACGAATATATTAATGGTTCGTGGGAATCAGTTTGAAAGTAATGTGCCCGTACAGCCAACGTTTTGGCTGTAGATAGATAGATTCTTCCTAGGACTTGGAAATTTTATCTAAATATGAATTCTTCAAGCGCACGCATGCGCGCAACTTCCCATATGTCTTGTGAAGTTAATTGCATACAATAAAATTAAGAATGATTGTCAACAAAAAATGTTCACAAAAAAAAAAACAACGTTCTCGCTAAGAAAACATAAAACGTCGAACAAACAAACCCCGTCACAAATTGTGAATATGTTTGTGCGAAAAGCGAAAAAACTTAATTTCCAACTTTTTGGTTTATTTTCTTTGATCCATTAAATCTGTCTTTTAACCTGTTTAGTTAAAATTTGTGGTAAAATTCCTTGATTTTAAATCATCTTCAATGGTTACCATCTTATTGCCTAATGTAATAAAAAGCAAACGCTGATCAACGATGGCCACATTAGGCCTTTCAAAAGTCTTCATTCTGGATAAATATTTCACGGAGCTGCAAAAATTTTGGGAGACGGAGAAGAAATTACAGGGTAAGTTTCCCTATCTTTAGGTAAAGAATTTAATATAATGTCCCCTGGTAATGACTCTAACAGTTGTAAGGTTCTTAACAAGTAAGAAACTCTTCACATAACCACTTCGGTCATTTTTGGACATTGCCTCAAGCAATCGTGACCGTGAGTATCGATATTCAAAAAAAAAAAACACTTCTCATAAGTTTTATGCCTAAATGTTGTCGAGACGTGAAGTGTTTCCCAATGTATTTCATAGAACGAAATTTATGCGAAAGCTCAGAATTTTCAGGCTCGAAATCGGCAACACTTTTGAGCATTTAATATTAATATTCAAACCATAATTGAATGCTGTCACAGTTGTAGTAGACATACGTGCCGGCACTTTCTTCTGGATTCTTTTAAAGTCTATTAAAATTATTAAATGAAAAGTACAAACACTGTACTGGATGACGACCCACCATTAAATAAGCAACACTAGCCTGTAAGGAGTATATAAATTCAAGAATTCGGGCGTTAAAGAAGCGCAATTCGAACCATTTTTAATAACGTCTGTTCTTGGGCCGAAACACATTAGTGTAGCAAATTTCAACAAAGCACCTGAAATTTTGCGGCCTGTAGGTTGTACAAAGAAAACTATTAAAAATCGGGAAGATCTTAAATTGAATTTAATTATCTTTCCTCAACATTTTTATACACTACACCACTTATTATACAGTGTACATTAAGTTTGTTCGGCGTTGACGAACACAAAACTCAGAGGGGCTTAAGATAAATTCATCTTTTATTTTACCAATCGGTTCAGAATCATTTTCTAAAACGATTAAAGCCTGTCTGTCCATATGTCCGTCTGATTTGTGATGTGTGTGCAAACTTGTGATCAAGTATAGGTCGCCATTTTTCAGATATTTGATGAAATTAGATGGATTTGAGGATGAACAATGTTGAAAATGGTTCGGATCGATTCACTCTTTATATAATGGCTTATTTTGAAAAGTCGTTATATGGAAAAAATTGCAATTTTTAAAATTTAGCGACAAAACTCGCTATGGAATAGTATTTCGTCAGTCTAAATTGGTGGGACAAGTTTTGTCTGGCTGGGACTGGGGCTGCCATTTAATCGTTCCTACGAAAACGAAATTTTTATTCTTTAAAACGGTCAAATTTTCAATATTTCTTGATGAAAATTGATTCATCATTTCCTGGATTCTGCCTCATATCAGGATTCTCAGGAAATGTAGGCCTTTATATGCCAAAAAGGCCTAATTGGTAACGCTTTATGATGAAAATTTGTTCATGATAGTAATTTGACTTAAAAAGTAAGTGGACCAAATTTGAACCACATGGGGTATTTTTTGAATCCCATTCCGTATAAGATTTCTCATGAATAATAAGCCATTTAGAAAAAGGTCTAATTGTAATTGTGTTATAACGAAAATTGATCCTTAGTAGCAAAATAATTCATTTTTTAGACCCTAACATATATAAGGTTTATTATGGAAAGCAAGCCCTTCTATGGAGAGAATGCATAATTTCTAGTTTTCTATGACGGAAACTGAAGATTCATGAAATTTTTTGGAATTAAATTAAGTTTGCTAAATTTGGCTCACGTTATATGAAGCTATGGATATCCTCCAATGTGCGGCCTTCCATTGAAAGTACGCCTTTGCATGAAAATAGTATGTAATTTTTGATGTATTATTTCCAAAACGAGTGCATACTGGTACTAGGGGAATTGGCATAGGGTATTCAATGGTCGGCCTTGCAAGACAATAATGTTTCTACTTGTGACGAAGACTTTTTGCCGAAATACTTGTGCAAGTGCTTTCAGATTTTATTATTAGGTTGTTGAGAAAATACTCTAGTGCTTTCAAATTTTATTATTAGGTTGGTGAAAAAGTTCTGTCGCGTTTTAAATAAAACATTTGAATTTGAACATGTTTGATGTATTCCTCAGCGACACAATAGTGGATGCCGAGTTCTTTTCTAATTGAAAAGTCGTTATTTATGGATTACTCTCCAACATGGACCACAGAATTATTGTATAAATTGACGACATTCTTTGACGTTGAGATTTCTGGCAGGTACGAACCTTCACAACTTCACTTCCCAGCATGGCACATAAGTTTTTACAAACAACCGATGCGTTCCATCCTTTTTGGAATTCATACCAAATGCAACGTCTTATATACGCTTTATCCAGTGCACATTACTCATTCTGCACTTTGCAACTAACTGATCAAGGGTATTAAAAGTGGTCTTCTTACATCTCGCGAGAGGTAGCCTAAGTAATAAGACTCCGCATGACGAACATGCTATTTTGGCTTGATCTTGACAAGAAAAATTATCTGCAGGTAGTAAAATACGACAGAACTTTCCCGCCAACCTTATCTCGGCATTCCTGCTGAACCGCTCTTCCGATCTGTTTATATCTTTCCTATATCTTATTTGGCAGATTCTAACGAAATAAATGCTGACGATGAATTACGCGGCTGCCATTTGCAATGAATCACATCGACGGAATTGTTTCGCAAGATGTGTGGCAAACAGTCAGTCCAAGCTAGAACACTGTTCATCAACGCATCCATTAAGTGTGACGGTTGATTCAGCAGCATTTTCGAAAAAGTATTGCGTTGTAATACCGCCGGCGAAAAAAGGTGTACACCAAGGGCGTGATGGGAATTGTTTTGCTTATTCGCGCATTTACGATCATCACTTAGCACAGATTTGTCCAAAACATCTTGGTCTTGTGCATCTATTTATAGCGCTCGATCAAAGAATGCATAATAAATGAATAGAAAAACTTTTCAACCAAAAATGCTTAGAAGTGATAGCTCGCGTTGAAACCACTATGCTTTAGAAAAAGAATTTTTTTGGGAACGTATCTATCGTGTAAAAAGAGAATTAGATGTAAACAATATTAAAAAGTTCTTGTTAGAGTTCACTTAATTTATTTCGTGCTTACACATTTTAATTCACTAAATATTTTATAAAAAATAACTTCTACTTTTGAAAAGAAAATTCCTGGAATATTAAAAATCATGTTAAAACAAAATAATTCGTGTAAAAAAAGAAATTTTTTTCTTTTTAACTCGTTTTGAATCAAATTCGTGTAAAAAAAATGTGTAAAAAGAGAATTGGGTTTAATATGTTTTTGGA
>CCAG010023139.1:0-11158 GCA_001077435.1 Glossina morsitans morsitans
ACTTATATATATATATATATATATATATATATATATATATATGTTTAAAAATGTATACATCATGCCATAATAATAACTTGGAGAAGAAAAATGACATTTTGTGTGTAATTGTTTTATATCCGTTGTTATTGTTTTTGTTTTTCACTTTTGTTTTTGTCGTAAGTCGTTATAATAAAGCAGTTGTTATAGTATTCTTTTTATATAAACTATTTTCATATTTATCCATCCATCCATTATATATATGTTATATGTGTGTATGTGTTATATTTGTATGCGCGCAGTCATCATCCTTGAGCTTTAGAATAGCTATTATCGTAGCTTCTTTTTCCCCCCAAATGCGCGCAATGCTTTATAAATTAATTTTAATAGCAAACGCAAAGTAAAAACGGAAGAAAAACAAAAAAAAAAAGAAAAAAAAAGAGGAAAAACTATGTGCAAATAATTAGACTTAGACTTAGATATTGTTTGTTGACTTGAAATATTAATACGAAAGTTTTGATGAACCAATTATCCTCTTAATGTGTGAATGTATACTATCATGCCAGGGATTCTTAAACAATGCATTTACTTTTGATTTTCATTTGACTTTTTACTCTTATGTCATGTATTCGATGAAATGTCTTCTTTTGTAATGTAGAGCTCGCTCGAAAGATGCATAAAACTAATGGATTAGAGAAGTTATTTTTAGAAAGAGCCTTTAAAAATCTTGAATATTACTTACGATTTGTCACCTCCTTGTGCCGTGGTAGATGCTTTAGGACAAGTTCTTCTCAATCACATATTTGCTGAAAATGCTTCAACTTTCAGAAGCGAAGCCAGAGAGCCATCCTTCACGCTGCGAACCTTTCCCGTAAAGACAAATTCAAATCCGTCATTCCTCCTGATAGTTTGTCTGTATTAAAAGCTATGCGGAATTCTTCGACTTTTTGATGGAGCACTATCAACAGATTAAGGAATACCATTACAACACTCGGCGAAAAAATTAAAATGCTTTGGTTAGCGAGCCATATCGGTTTATTGGGAAATGAACTAACAGATTGAGCGGCGAAGTACGCTGCTTTTGCACCTCTAATTATGGAGAACACGTCACTGTACCAAATTTCATCAAAATATTTCGGGAATTGGGACCTATAGGTTGAACATAAATTTACAATGGCAGATATCAGACGGACCGACAGGCTTAGATCAATTCGAATTACGATTTTGAATCGATCGGTATAATAAAATGTGGATCTGTCTTAAGTCCTACTGCGTGTTACATACGTCCAGACTAATATACTATTAATATACCTTGTGCCACAAGTGGTGTAGGGTATAACAACCCCGTTAACATTTTATCACTTTTGCCTTATCGTGTATGCACCTATCTGTCCATCCGTCTATGAATCCGCTTGTGCGTACGTTATGCTTTCATGTAGTTCTCTCTTCATCTATTTGCGATTTGATCAATCGTCCTCTTCTGCTCATGTGCACATACACTTCTAATTGTGAAACATTGCGTGAATGCGTCTGTCTAACAGCCTATTTATCCGGTTGGTCGCCTATGCAACGGTCAATTTACCCGTTCGCGCGTCGGCCCTTCCGATTGTGCTCCGCTCATCCGTTTGTCCCTCTGTCCATCCGTTTGTCCCTTTCTATATCTGTCTTTTCGTCTTTGAACGCCCTCACCTTCCCAGCTTGTTTCCCATAGATATTATCAAAGTGGCATAGATATACGCAAAGTCGATCGATAAAGCTCTACTACCTTTCAAATGGACATTTAAAAGAAACCACACCATGCAAAAAAAAAAAAATTGTTATTTATTAATATTATTTTAAAAAAATTGTTAAAGCAACCTGAAAATGATTTGAAGCTCAACACAAACCGTGCCAAAAGGCAAACATCAACAAACCAGAATAGAAAATATTATAGATTGCCTTCCGCAAACTTCACCCAATAAGTATGCATCACAAAGGTAAAGACGTAACACTTACCTCCCAGATTGCATTCTATTCCTTGTTGTGTTCTATCATTTTTTTCCTGCTTCTTTTTCCCTGACCATCATTTTGTTCATAAACCAATTGGGAACATCCCATTAGCGGCTGGTCGTAAGAAAAAGCTATAAAAATCGAAACATAAAACTTTATTATTAAGAAAATTAGTCTCATCTTATTTGCGTAAGGTATGCAGTAAGTCAAGAGCAGATGATGATATGCCGCGCCGCAATAGAAAAGGCTCAGAGTGAATAGAAAATCCTTTGCCCGAGTCTGAGCTGATGAGCTTAAGTTATTGGCTAACACCTGATACTTTTTTTATTAATAAAATTCTTGTTTGTAGCGTGTTCGCCATTTTTTTTTTCAATATTTTGTTGATGTGTTACTATTCTTCTTCTTCTTCTTCTTCTTCTTCTTTAATTGAGCAAGTTACTATTCTTCATATTTTTTTTATTATTATTTTCTTCTTCTTTTGCAATTAAACTAATCAACAGCAGAATATTCTCTTTGTTATGTAAAAAAGGCTCAACGTGAACACGAAGTTCGTTCTTTGAACCTTAGCAAAATTATTAATAAAGTTTTATTTAATTAATTAAATTTTTCTTAATTAAAAGTTATAGGCTTGATAAAAACGACAAAAGTGTTTTTGTAAGTTTAAAACGGAAACTTCACTTCACTTTTTTCATTTCGGAGAGTTGGATTTTTTGAAAGATCTTTTAACAGACTAACCATTGGCATTACCTCAAGGGTTGCTTAATTGGTTACATTGAAGAATCTTTAATGGAAATGAGGGATCATTCCAGCATTGTATTTACATCGTAGTTAAACTACTTCATAGTCCTTGATCAGGATCGAACCCATCACCGTTATCCCGAAAAAAGAAAAAGAAATAGAAGAACAAAATTTTCGTGGTTTATAATATGGAGTGGACGCAGCTGCTTTCTTCTATTTTCGAAACAAAAGTTTTTTTCGTATAGGCATGTGGGCGTTGTAGGCGTGTCCTTTGAAAAGTTTAGGACAATTCAAAACTCTTTTGCAAATTTGTACGCGATATATTTAATTTCACTAACAGAGGTGTTTTCAGTTTACGTGAGTGTTGGGGCATTTCCTTCAACCGATTTGGTCCATTTTCAACATAAACTTGCGGGCAAGAACTTGCAATGTTTCTGCTAAATTTGAAGTGGATAGCTTCATTAAAGCATGTTTACAACAGACATTACATAGACGGACAGACGGACATGCTTAAGTAAATTTAGAATTTGATGCTGATTAAGAATATATCCACTTTGTTGCATCTCTGATGCTTCCTTCTTGGCGTTGCAAACGTTTTGACAAAATGAACATAGCTCCCATCCTTCGGTGATAGGTATAAAAAAATTTATAATGGAATTGCGTCTTTAGGATGACATACTATTAACTGCTATTGACTGCTATTGTTTGTTAATACGTTGAAGAATGCAACTCCGCTCAAGTAATACTTTAGTGCCTATAGAAATTTAAAGGGATGCTCGTTGACTGCTAATCGTCTTATATAAGATACAAATTCTTCACCCTTTTGTAGGTAATAAGGGTTCTATTTTTCTTTACCTCATTCATTTTTATTTATTTTCTGTAAATCTCTAAAAATTCGCCGACTTTTATTATTTCTCACAGATGAGTCTAATTTTTTAAATCTTTCAAAAGCGGATAAAAAAAATTAGTTTGCGAAAGTACTTAATAAATTTTCCGTTGGACATGCAAAAAAGACTCCCTACACACACACACACACACACACACCTATATATATATATATATATATATATATATGTATATATATATGTATATATATGTATGAAACTAAATATTAATTTAATATAGTTCCGCTGGCTTAGTTACGTATTAAGAGATTTGCCTTAACTCGGTGAATGGAAGGCAAAAGCGACAAAATTGTTTTACCGCTTAAGCATAAACATCGTATTTAGGTTTATCATAGTTTTTTCATTTTTTTTTCTCTCTCTCTCTTTCTCTTCCGTCGGTAGTTGGCTAATTTGGATTTTAGGGAAAGACAACAAACACCAAAAAAAAAAGAAACAAAAAAAAAATAAATAAATAAAATTGAAAGAGCAGAAAACCGCAGTAAAATTTTGTGGTAAAACTTTGGACAATATTTGTTGTTGTTGGTGTTGTTGCCATGGTTGAAAATATATTAAAATGTTGGGCTTTGATGTGTATCCCGTACTTTTACTCTAACTTTCTTTTATGCCCTCGCATAGAGAACAATATTGTTGGTATAGTCGTTTCTCGTTGTTGTTGTTGTTGTTGTTGCTATTGCTATGCTTGTTTTTGTTGTTATTGTTGTTACTGTTTATGTTAATTTTAAGGTTTAAAGTTTTGTTGCTGCTGTTATTGTTGTTACATCCGGCGCGGGTGGCCAAAAATTTTACGCTTTAACTGATTAACATTTAAACTCATTAAGATAACGTGATTTCCTATGATTTTCAACTTTCGTACATGTTCATGCTGTAGCTGTTGTGTTTAATGTTTATATGTTTGCGCGGTTTGTTGTTTATTTCCTCCTTTCGTTTTTTTTTTTTTTTTTTTTTTGGTTTTTCAAGGATCGCAGAAGTTTTCATTGTTGAAGTGCTTTATTTCGTAGGGTTGAAGATTGGTTTGTTTTCGTTTTCGTTTTTTTTTTTTTTCATTCAAGTTGTAAGTTCCTTTTGTTAATTGTCAACATCCTTCGCGCAATATTAAGGATTGCTAGGTTATTTTTCTCTTTAATTTGTTGTAATGGCTTAAACACTACATTTCATTAGAAGTGCATTTGGTCTAAGGAGTGATACAGAAAGTTTCAAGTACAGAAATATGACAAACATATAATCGGGCGATTGTGATTCACTTACTTACTTCTTTACTTAACCTAGCTTGCCAAGCTGCTTAACCTAGCTTAGATTTAAAGGTAACTTTAAATTGGCGAAGAATTCGACGGAGACTGGCGAAAAAGTCTTTATCTAAAAAAACACTTCTTCCACATTACAGTCTGTAAATATTTTAAACTTTTTTTAGTTTTTCAACTTTCTTCTATTAATTGGCGGTTAACCATATATATAAAGATTTGATATCATTAATAGAGGAAATAAATATAGGCCGAAGAATTGACCGGCGGACGATTATATTCGTCTTGTGTTGAATGCTTCGTTGGAAGCTGGTCACAAGTAGTTGGCTTTAGTGGTCTGAGTGCTTATAAATATCGAAACCTCGTTTGGAGAGAATGTGAAATTAAAGGCGGATCGTGTCTCAAGTCTTAATTTTTTAAATACCTTGACAGGTTCAGGGACGTCAAAGCATTTTAAACCAACGCACACGTTCTTGAGAAGAGTGAATATTGTCGTAAGGAATATATTACATCCGCATACATTTATCCAGGGAAAATCTCGGATGAAGAGTCCCTATGTATTTTCAACAGGGCCGAAAGAAGAAACACAACTGCTTCGATAACTAGTTTTATATATACTTGTATAAATCTAAGAATGCCAGGGTAGGTGTCGGGCATTGCGGGTTGCTTATATTTGTGGACTACTTCCCTAGATATTATTCACGTCCTTCTCGTAAACTTTCGGATTACAATTCTTTGGCATACAATTTTTATGTGCTAACGAAACGATGGACTTAGTTGGCGAGAATGATTCGTCAATGATTATTATTATCTCTTTCTTCCGTATGTTTTGAAGCTCATCCAATGAACTTATGCCGCATTTGATATTACTCCACGATTAAATAGACAACTAGACAGCTTCTTATTTCTTCAATACGAGCATTTACTCAGAGGATCACTCTCCTATAGGTGACGGCGAAAATGAGACGAAGAAGGCGAAAGTGGTAGAGAGATGGCAGCGGCTTAGTGACTGTGTACTCAATCGTAAGTGTTATGCCTTTAGCGACCGAGCATTCACTGTATCTACAATCAAAGTAAACTCTATTGCACTTGAGAGTTGAGCCCGTGAACACTGACACTGAACTGCGGCGATTTTAACTAAAGAGACGACAATTTAAAACGACGGTCGCCTATAGGGGACATACCATGTATATGAGATCCCCTAAAAGGGATATGGCCCGAGTAAAAAGTCTCCTAGGGGAAATTCAATCTATGTCTGGTGGCCAGAAACGATTTTACATGGAAGGGTAAGAATTTCGTAGGAACACTTTGCATGCCAAAATTTCTTGTTTGAAGACTTTTTTAAGTCCGTTCAAGAGAAATGGCAGAAGTTTTGAAATCGAATTCCATAGTTTAAGGGGCTTTGATAAATATCGCAGCAGATATTGCACTATAGTTAGTCCTTAGAGCAAACGGAATTGATCGAGATGGGTCCTATTTGAGTCCTAACATATCCTAGGTTTAGTAATGAAATCTTTTCCAAGCTATCTATTCTAATCTATGGGTTTCAAATATCTTTACACGATACTCAATCATTGTTGATGGTGTTTGTTATAATAGAGATGTGTCTTCAAATTAAGTCGAGCATGCTACTCTTGTAGGGTATTAAGGAAACGTGTTTGACTGCTTGTGCATGTATTCATATTTGAATTCGTTGTTTTTTTCGCTAAGTTTATTTCGGTTTTCAATTTACGGTTATTTGTATAAGTTTTATAATTCCAATTGGCTTTTAATGTTCGCTACTCTGTTGCGTTATATAAAAAAACAAATTTCACTCTCTCTCCACATTGCTTAATAAAGGGTTAACAACAATTATATTCAATGGTTTTTGTGGTTGTGGTGAAATTATTGTTATTACTCTGTTGCCCAATATGGCAATTACATAAAAATGCATGATATTTTGTGTGTGTATGTATGTATGTATGTGTGTGTAATCAGATAAATTAGTAAAGAGAAAATTGAATTTTAATACGCCATCGATACAAATAAATTAAAAAGTTTGTTTGTATATTTAAATCACTATGTAAATAAATGCACGCCTTTCGGGCATCAGAGAAGAAAATGAAAGCAAATAAAATATTTAAGATGAAGAAGATCCTATAATTGTTTATAGGCAGAGAGTTTTTTCTTCTAGAAAACTGCTACTATTTGTACACTAGTTGTATGTATACATGTATGTACGGCTTTCATTTATGAACTGAAGAAAGAGAAATAAAAAAAGCTTCTATTTAATGTTGTTCTTGGTATTGGCGAGGAACTACGGGTTTTCCGTTCTTGAACGGCCTATGGGATGTCCCGTATATGTGCGGGCACCTTGGCAATCAGAAATGGGTATAGCAAGAGAAGCGTGGAGAGAGGGAGTAGTGTTTGAGAATGTTTCTCTTGAAAATGGCGACATTAGATATAATGCGAAAGATCATAGGTTGTTGCAATGGCGGGCAGTATGGCTAAAGAATGGCATTACGCGGTAGTGTGTTATGCGATATGCAGGCAACTCCAGGATGAGTGGGTGGTAATCCTGTGAAAAATCTCTTTTATCTCTTGGATGTATTTATACGTAAGTCTAACACAGTCTACGTTACGCCGGTGCTCAAGGGTGTCGAGAATTTTGGACATAGTTTCTTCACTCATGCGTATCTAAAATTTTCGCTGTATGCGGTTGAGCGCTCCCGCCCCGAGTTATACTCTAATTTGATCCAGAAGTAGGTACTATTTGTATTCTCGTGCCCAGAACATCAAGAGCCGATTATTCTACATTGGCACTACCAAAAGAGAGGGGTTGTCCACCATTTTTCCTGTGAGAAGGAGAAAAACCAGAACCTTGTAGTACACCTGCATTTAAATACAATAGAACTCGTTAAAGGAATACCCCTGGATTAAAACTCTTATCGAATGATTGTCTAAAAAACTCATTATGAATCTTGTGATACAAGATGTATTAAGTTTGTGCAGACGTATGTAATACGCAGAAGCGCTTAAAATAGAGCCACCTTTTATTACACCGATCGATTCAGAATCACCTTTTTTAAATCGATCTAACTTTGTCTGTCCCTCTGCCTGTCTGATGTTTGCCCACGGAAATTTGGGTTCAAGCTACAGGTCGCAAATTGTTGAGACATTTTGATGAAACATGATACACTAATGAGTTCATGGTGGTGGAAACATTACGTTAGCTGTCCAACTTGATCTTCGGAAATCAACTAAAAATATATATGTACCCAGCTTCATTTTTCAATCTGAATTTTCCGAATCGTTTATATTCCGTTAATAGAGGATACGGAAAAGTGGGAGTTTGATTTAATCGACTTAGAAACGAACAGTGCTCTAATAACGCGTGAGAATAGGTTTACCATACATCCATCTTTCGGCAGTAGTTATAAATGCAAGAAAGTTCGTCTGTATGATCTTCGTTGGAAAAAAATTTTAACAGTAATTCAATAGTAACCGGGAAACTGCCTGTGAGTGCCCAAATTGCAGTCAAAAAAGGATGAGCAAAAGAAAAAAGGGTAAATGAGGCTCACCCGATGTTGTGCGGGTATAGCGGATGATTATATTTTTTTTTCTTAAAATACGGCCAATCATTCAAGGGACGTCTTCTATTCGTGCAATACAGTGATGATCGAAAGAAATGACAGAAGAGAAAGGGAGAAGGCCGCAGCTTGTGTGCGGGTGTGTCCCCAGTTCGCAAGTGTTATGCCTTTAGCGACTAAGAATTTAACAAAGCAAACACTACCGTGTTGAGATTTGAACTGGTAGCGCCGATTGCCGAATATTCATGCGAATGACGTATTGGACAACCTGCTAACTGCCAATAAGACGATATATTGCAGAAATAAACTTCAGTTTCCTAAAGGTGCCTTCTTCGAAAATGGTATTAAAGATTATTATGGTCATGTAGTGTCTGGGAAGACACATTGACTTGTTCAGGACATAAGTGGAAATAAGGAAAGACATTTGTTAATATCTACATACAAATGTTAGAGAAAATAAAACCTTCAGCGATCTTACTCTTCAACGGAAAGTTTCAAAATCGCTCTCTCTCTCTTTTAATAGAAAAACATACAAACAGACGGATGGATCATGCTGATCAAAACCATATATGAACATTAAAAAAAACATGTATATATATATATATATATATATATATATATATAGACGTACAAAATGTACAGGCTAATGTTCAATGCGAAGTAAGTGAAATTCACGATTAACTAACTGAAAAGAATTAATGAAAGCAAAAGCAAAAGAAGTTTGACGACTGTTCTACAACTTGACTTGATAGCTACTTAACGACTACACGACTTTAGAACATTAGACTCGTCGATTTACACTAAACGACTCTCTCTTGTTTCTCTGTGATCCTCTGCAACTTCACTTTGTGCCTTTTATTCTTCGCTATCAGGTCTTCACTGTGTAATTCTCTTCTCAACATAGGTATAAATCGGTGAGGAATAAAAGTTTGGGCAACAAGGAATGCATTAAGGTTCATATTCCTTGTCCGGTTTAGCTTCTTCAGTAAAAATGAAGTTTTTTTTTTAAAAAAAAAAAGAGAGAAGACAGTATTAGATTCGGAAAGCTTTCGGATGGCCTATTTTAATAGACGAAGAACAACAAAAGTATTACTCTTGGATCACACCTATCGTTGTTTGTTAAATATTTTCTAGTACTCATAATACAGACCTGTGAGAAGAAGGTACGAATAAAGTTGAAATTAGGAACAAAAGCTTTTCTTGTGTAATTTTTTCTTTGCGATATCACCTCTTAACGCATTTTGCGTTGTACGACTTTGATGGACCGTATCATTCATTTTTGTGCATGCATATGAGTTTAAACCAATAGTGACGACGTGTGAAAGCGATAGGAAAAATGATACGTTGAAAACAGATTTCTATCTAAATTTATAGCAAAACATTTTTTTATATCTACAAGAGATTCTGTGTGTAAGAGATTCTGTGTGTTTGAGTGTTCGAAGCGATATTATCGCTTTGATTTTTATATTTGTACTCAACTTTTCCAATTTAATAATGCAATCTTAACTAGTATATCAATTCGTGCATAATGTATCGATTGCATGACATCATTTTTTTTTTTTTCCTCTTTTAACTCTCTTCACACGCACATATGTCTAGCTTTATATGAAAAATAAACGTAAAAAAAAAATAAAAATAAATAAAAAAGAAAACGAGAACCGTATTTGCAAAAAGTTTTCGTAGCAAAAGGCTGCAACTTATGTGTCATAAAAAGTTAAAAGTGAGTTGTGAAAATTTTCACTGCATTTCCTTTTTTTTTTTCTTTTTGCTTTTATTTTTGTTTTACTACAAATACTTATAACCTTTAGATTTAGAGAGCAGCACAAATATAAAAAGGAAGGAAATAAAAAGGATAATCCATAAGAACGGATCATAAACGTGCTTTATATTGGATCGTAAAAATTAGTTGAATGATAGCAACTGACTTATATCACCTGTAGTCACCTAGCATCGTTAACCTATTATTATTATATATGAGCCGTTATATTAAAACGTAATTATTTTATATATAGCCTCTTGTAAAATACAACGCTGGCCAACGCAGCTGTTAATTGAGAAGAGAAAAACGCCGTCTTGCTTTGATTTTCTTTTTTTTTTTGCACGAAGGCTCTTATGCTACCGAGGCATCATAATCCAGAAAAATGTGACTCACTTATTATGAATATTTCTTGTTTTTTCAAAACAATTAAGAATTTTAACATTCCTAGGATAAAATAATTAAAAAATTTTATGGAAGGACTATTTACTGGTCCCGGTGTCCTTCCATAATTTGTTGCTTCGAAGTTTGTAGCCGTTAGGCTAAGCAAAGGAGAATTTATCATGCCATTCTGCTTAGGGGTTTCGCTCCATATCAGCGTGGCAATGATAGTTTACATCAGTTAGGACCTAAGTTACTTAAGCAAGATAAAATACCGGCTGAGCATACGATGGCATAAGAAGGCCAATAGCAGAAAATATATTCTCTGCTTCGTTTGCCGATTTCCAGTTGCCTTTCAAAACGAACACAACTTCGTAACATAACGAACATAAATTCTTCTCTACGTGACATCGACATAGTCTGGAAAATGTAAAATGACAGTCAAGTTAACATAAAATTTCTACCAGTGATGGTATACACACCCAATTCTCTTTTTACACAATTTTTTTTTACACGAATTTGATTTAACACGAGTTCAAAAGGAAAAAAATTCTTTTTTTACACGAATTATTTTGTTTTAACACGATTTTTAATATTCCAGGA
>CCAG010023143.1:0-21527 GCA_001077435.1 Glossina morsitans morsitans
TATGCGTAACCTAGCTGTAAAAGCGCGGCTATGAACAAGAAGAATATTGACCTTTATTGTTTAAGAATGTTGATGAAAAACGCCTCTTAGCTATAGAAAAATGCAAATTTTGTATACGTAGCAGCGGGCGAAATGCGCTTCTGTTCTCAACGAGAAAAGTGTAATACTTAAGCCGATAATTTTATTATCAACCATCACTAATCCAACTGCGTTGAGCCGATCTTATCTCAGTATCATTATGCGACCTCGAATCGATTTTAGAATAGTTTGGCGGAAAAAAATCGCGTAAATCATAAAATCTTTGAAAAAGAGACAATCACGTTCCATTTGATGGATGATGATAGCTTAAGGTTAAAACATTTGGAAAAAGGAGAAGTTGACTTTTCGACGAGTGCCATAAACGTTTATTTCAAGTCATGTTACTTCCTGCGAAGACGCAAATGTCCAAAACTAATTTCAAACTCTAAATCATATAAATCCTTCATAAGGGCCAATAAGCTTGCTTTCGTCGTTTGGTGAAATATTGGAAAAAATTATCAATGAAAGACTTATTTCATGCATTGATAGCAATAATATTTTTCCTTCGCAACAGTCCGGATTCAGAAGGAAGCGTAACAACACACAAACCATTTGTCAAAATTCGTCACTTTCATCAATTAATCTTCTATTCTAGAATTGTTTTGCTCATTGTCAAGACTGTTTTCAATTCACTTCGGCACGAATTCATAATTTGAAAATTGTTAAAGTTATTGAAAGCTTTCTGAAGGACCGAAGCTTTAAAGCTTTCTGGGCTGGTTTTGTTGTTTGTGCAATAAATGTGGGTTGTCCTCAAGGATCGTGTCTTGCATTCAAATCGCATAGTAGATGGATGCCTTCGACGAACACAGGGCGGAACTGCTTTCTTTCAGTACCAACTTTATCCTACCGCAACGTGATAAATGAACTATAGCGGATATACAATATTTACGCCTCTCTCTTTGCGGCGCCATTGCCTTTGTGCTTGTCGAAGGGGAAATGACATAGACTGCTCCAAGTCTAACATCCTCGAATCACATTCTCGCTGAAGAATCAAAGAATTCGCCCCTCAGTCAATTGTTGATACTAGAGGAACTAAATTTTTATAATTTTAATTTTGGTATCAATGGTACGTATGAGACGTGTAAAAACTTTCCACGCTTACGTAAACTAAACGACATGAGACTTTTCTGAAACGATTGCTTAAAACTAGTAATAAAAACAGAAGAAAAAATAAAAAGAAATTATAGGAACTTGCTGGTATCTGAAAATAAAACAATCAATAAATTGTCATTGCGCCACGAAATTTTGCTGTCAAGTGAACGATTGAAAAGCCCAGCAATGCCAGACAAATTTTATGCATGTAATAGGAGTTTTGTATAGTTTTCATTTTGCGTAAAAAGTTCCTTCTAATAAAAAATTAGTGAATTCGCGTGTAAACTGGAGACAAACGAATGACAAGATAGTTCAACATTTTGTTCAAAATTCAAACTAGGAGGTCATTACCGACTTGCTGAATATCTGTTATCAATAAAAATTAGTAAAGCATTTTTATTAATTGTAGGGACAACTATTCTGTCAGTAGTTCCTCGATATGACGTCATATTTTCTCGAACGCTTGCAAAGCATAGACGTGTATAATTCTTTTCTCTTTTTATATGAATATATAGGAAGCAAATTATATTTCCTACGACGTGCGTTGTTATTGATAACAGAGACACAAAAAGTCCCCAATAATCTCCTGCTTTGAAATGTTTTGAAAATGTTGCACCGTCTTGTCATTTAGTTTTCTCTGATTATCTTTGATCGCTTTGTTTGCGATGTTCTCTTTTACATATGCATTAAAATATTATCAGGAAGAGCGAAAGAGAGAAATTCCCCAAGTGCGTTCACACACGAGACAATTAAATGAGAAGATACTCTAAGACTATTTTTAGCGTATTATAGAATGGAGTACTCTGTTATAATGTAGCGCAAATGATTACATTAGCAACCGCTTGACTGCTTGTTCTCTCATTTTGTTATGCGCATGGGTAGAAATTTTCCCAAAGATCTTTTGATAAAACCTCAAATACATACGAAGCAAGCGAGCAAGAGCTTGACTCATTGCCAAGGTCTACAAATACCCATCAAACATACCATCGAATCGATCGTTAATCAGATCTTTGCGACTATATGTATCGTCGAACGTGAACTGAAATCTCTTGGCAAGCTCTGACGACTGACATTTGAATTGATGTAATTTACGGAAATGCAATGCGCTCGATTCTTGCGTAAATTTAATCTTAATTTAGTACTTAGTTTAGTACGTCACTTCTAGTATCGTTTCAATCTTTCTTATTGTTGTTTTTTCAATCTTTGTTTATCTCTGCTTATCATTGCACAACAAGTGATCACGTTCTCTTTGATATTCAGAGAAACAATGTTTCAATTTCCTTTTCAAAAATCCAATACATGTGTGTGTGAAATACACTAATAATACTCTTGGGACGTTTTCTCATTTAATTCTCTGCAGTTAACTGATCGCGCAATAAAAATGCAAACGAAATCTCTTAACAGACATTCAGTGTTAATAAAACGATTTGGAATCAGTTTCATTTCAACCACTGCCTCTACCTTGTGTGAGTTCTTTTGGTCGCATTTAACAAATACAACACGTGCGTTTTAGATTCAAGACAAGAAATTAAATATGACTTCAAGTGTGTATATGGAAGAGATATAATAATAAAAACCAATGCTTAGAGTTTTTTTTTTCTTTTGCTTTTTAATTACAAACAGTCCAAGAATACAAGCTGGGCAAAATTTTAATCGAAGGAAAAACTAAGCAAGTATACGACTTGCCACAAAATCCCGGTCTCTGTTTATTGTTGAGCAAGGATCGCATCACTGCAGGAGACGGAGTAAAAGCTCATGATTTGCAAGGAAAATCAGAAATTTCAAACACAACCAATGGTCAAGTGTTTCAGATATTAAACGAAGCTGGTAATTATTATATGAAATGTTTATAAAAGTGGTTTCAAACTAGTTACACGTCGTAAGCCTTGGTATTTAATCATTATTAGGTGTGCGTACGGCCTACGTGAAGTCGGCCGGACCTAAGGCTTTTATTGCAAAAAAATGTCAAATGATTCCTATTGAGTGGGTTACACGTCGCTTAGCAACGGGTTCCTACTTGAAACGCAACACGGGCGTCCCAGAAGGTTATCGGTAAGTGTTTCTTTTTTCCTTTGCATATGTATGTATATGTGAGATTGGAAATTTTCATATTCTTACATTACACATCTATGCGAAACAGACTTAGATTGCGTTGACTACTTCAGACATACGCTTAGTTCGCTTAACCGTAGACCTTTAGCAGTAGTTAAATGGTTAGATGGTTTAACAGAGACTGCGTCCTCTTAGCTCGCAAAATTTGCTATAATTTGCAAAAAGCTTGTAGTAAGGAATTAAAACTCAAAGTTGATTTTGCGCTTTTTGTAGTCGCTTTAGCAAATTTTTAGTTGATTTCGTTTATTGAAGGATTTTGATGGCTAACTGGAATTGATTTCTAATTGATTGAAATTTTAAATGATTGGCCGGATGACACATAATACGATTAATTTTCTCAAGGGTTGTTCATTGCAGTTAAATGTAAGTTTAATTCCATTCTAATAATAGGATAAAAGGCAAAGTTTATTATAATTTTGCATTTGTCGATGATTTATTTTGTCATACATATTAAAGAGGGGTAAATGTTGTTAAAAAAAAGTTCATTATGTTTTCTCGTCGAGGTCAAACAGTATTGTCCTTATATTTCAAATGAGTTTCCATTTTCATCTGCAAGCTTTTGCACGTTTGATTTATTTTTTGGCAACAATCACTATGCCATCACTGCACAACAGTTATGGGCGTCAAATAGAGTCGTACCCAGCCAGCAAAAAAAAAAAAAAATTTTAGTGATTTCACAGTTTAAATGGTTTATAGATTCACCTCATTTTATGGTCACAGTGTTATTACACATCCTATAAAACTATAGATCAGCCGTACCCAAAATCCAGAGGGATTTGAGGTAGACGCATCTTTCATTATGCCAGAAAATGATTCTGATTAAGCTTGTCTGCGCGTGTTTTCTTATGTGCAGCCCTCAAGCCGCAATTTTTGAGAGATACTTAGATGAAATTTGGTACACCCGCATGTTTTGGACGAGCGCTATTGAAAAAGATTCGGATCGGATCACTTTTTCGACCGCTTCCCATAAAACATCCTATTTAGAAAAGTCGTTGCATGAATAACTGTGCTAAGCGAACTGGTGTATTCAATTTAACGATGGTCTATGGCTCGCTATAACGTTGTAATTGCTTCGTTTGCAATTGCGAGGCCACAAATTTCTTCTCCTAAAACGGCATGCACAGCTTTGTATTAAAGCAAATACGCACACACACACACACACGCACACGCACACCGTCCATATAATTTAAAAACGAAGATCCTTATCATTTTTCAAGCGCAAAGGGATGCGTCTTTTTAACCTTGTGTTATCAATCATTCGTTCGTTAGCTTCTTCCGTTATGGGGTTGTTCGATACTTGATGATTGTTTCGTCATTATTTTGAAATCAGTAATGCAAACAACTTTTTTTGCGTAAATATTTTACATTAATTTTGTGCTACCGTCAACCTGCCGATAAGCGAGAAATAAACTTTTAATTATTTTAATCAATCAGATGATAACCTATGGGAACATCACAACTTGAGCAAACTGTTGCAAAACAATGTACGAATTTAATTAGTTATCATCACCCGACAACAAATGCTAAAGTATATATATATATATATATATTTGATTTCAGATTTTCTCCACCAAAGCAGGAGACATTTTTCAAGGATGACGCGAACCATGATCCTCAATGGTCTGATGAGCAAATCATTTCGGCAAAATTCAATTTGAATGGAGTTCTAATCGGTATTTTGCATCCGCGCGAATATGGCGATTAAACATATATTAAAATTTGTATTTTTGTAAATTTTTGAATGCCAGGACAAGATGAAGTGGACATAATGAAGAAGACAACTGTACTGGTTTTTGAAATTCTTGAAAAAGCATGGAGTACTCGAAACTGCGCGTTAATCGACATGAAAATTGAATTTGGCATTGACGAAGAAGGTGATTTCCCATTAATCGGATTACAAACAAAAAATATATATATACATATATATGCTCAATTCATTCCATACATCATTTTCATTCTAGGCGAAATTGTTTTGGCTGATATCATTGATTCCGATTCGTGGCGTCTATGGCCGGCAGGTGATAAACGTTTAATGGTCGACAAGCAGGTCTATCGCAACTTGACCTCGGTTACCAGCGCCGATTTGGATGTAGTCAAAAGCAACTTTGTTTGGGTCAGTAAACAATTGCAAGACATTATTCCGAAGAGTGACCATTTAGTTGTAATATTAATGGGAAGTGCTTCGGATTTGGATCATTGTGAAAAAATTGCAAAGCAATGTAAAGCTTTAGGCTTAAATACCGAGCTCCGAGTAACTTCAGCTCATAAGGGACCGGAAGAAACGTTACGTATTATGCGTGAATATGAGAGCGTTATGAATAATCTCATACTTATAACTGTAGCCGGTCGTTCCAATGGCCTAGGACCTGTGTTGTCCGGCAGTACGACTTATCCCGTAATCAACTGCCCGCCATTGAAGGCTGAAACCATGCCAATTGATGTTTGGTCCAGTCTAAATTTACCATCCGGTTTGGGATGCGCAACTGTTTTGTATCCGGAGGCTGCAGCATTGAATGCTGCTCAGATATTAGGTCTTTCCAATTATATGATTTGGGCAAAATTGCGCGTAAAGCAGCTCAATAACTTTGTTACGCTTAAAAAAGCTGATAAACAAGTTCGAGGTGTCCGCAAGGCGTGATTGGTCGCTTGAAGTGATTATAGAACCCACGTACTTTGTTGTTTTAGTTTATTTTGACGACAAAGTTTAATTCGCCACATAGTGACATCCAAATATGTAAATAGATGATTTTGACTTAATAAATTTTGAAACTCAATACATAAAGGTGTTTAAATACTTAACACTAGAACTACCTAACCTAGTACGTAGTTTTGGTTCTTCTCAACTTTCAATCTTCGCGTTTATGCCACACGTTATGCTCTAACATATGTTGGCGATTTTTACTTATATGAAAAGACCTTCAAATGTCTATAATCAATTTTCTTCTATCCAGTCTAGTGTTCGGGGTACTGATGACATGTAATTATTTGCGGATTATTTTGTTCCCATTCTTTGTTGTGAAATCGTCACAGTCGCAAAAAAGGATGCAAGAGGTTGAAATTTATCACAAATACTCCCTGGTTGGTTAAGAACCTGCGAATTGCTTGTTATCTTACCAGATACACGCCCAACAGAAGTTAGAAACGGAGACAATCTTGACGTTGTTTTCATCTTTTCGTCTACAAACTTTTGATTCCATAAATATATTATGAAAAGCCTACCTAATTAAAATTTTACGCATTAGTAAAACAATCAAGTTTTTTTTTTTGGCTAAACATTCCCGTGGTTTCAATTCAAAATTTATAGACGAAAATACAAAATCTTTTGTTGTGGCCATGCATATAGGCAGATCAGGTGCATTTTTTAACCTCAAATTTTTAATCGATCAAGGGACGTTTCTCTAAAATTTCAATTTTTCTCTCTTCCACGAATCTTAGGGGTCAAAATGATCCTTGATAGTAGAAGTAGGTGTTTGCCATCAGTATCTCGAAGATTAGACCAGATAGAGGAAAACTATTTATAGGTATTTTTAAAGAATCTATCATTTAAATAAAGATCATTAAAAAATATTGAAACTTCACCTGGATCGTACTAATCCATGCGGCAGTTGTACTGTTACATTAGGGAACAAAAACATTAATTGCAACGATTAAAATTATTGCTGTTTGTGCATTCAATAATTAAATTTTCATGCAGGTTGCTCTTTTTGGCGTTGGTAAATTGCCGCCCTAAACACCATAGGGAATATCATGTTCGTTACATGCAGTAAATTGGCTGAATTTCGAACCTTTGCACTACGAAGAAAAGCATATGTGCCGCAAACTTCAAAATTAATGTAGACTCCTGCGAGCAATAACTCCTATGTGATACAGCATGTGCTTCTTCTTCCTTAAGTCAATTTTTCAATATTTTTCTTACGTTTTATAGAAATATTTTTATGAATATAGGTCGATTATATGTAATGCCGGGTGGAAAATTGTTGAACCGGATACTTTACCTACTTTGCCTAAAATCAAAATTTTGATCTGTTTTTTAAATTCCAGTACAATGAAAATACTAAACAATCTCGCGCTTTTGAGGAACTTGGCTTTCTGACAAAACTGTTACTTGTATTGTTTCTGGTTGCTCTAGTAATCGCTCATAAGAATTCAAGATTTATTTCTTTTTTTGAAAACTTTTGATTACACGAGGAATAGTTGAAATATTTGCCAGTGTATCTAAGAAAAGATAAGTTAATCATTAGAGATGATCGTTTCTATTACAGGTGCCATCCTTCCTCAGCTTCCTATGCAATTATCTGGCAATTAGAAAACTTTATTATTTATAATTACTTACTATCGTTCAGCACTTGGAAAGTGGCCACTAAATATGATTTGTTTTTCTTCTTCTTAATTAGGCTAGGGACAATGGAAGAGGCGCATAATTGTACCGCAAGCTGTTCGTTATGCACTATAAAGTAATTTCAATTTCAGTTGTCTAACTGTATAACTCACCGACGTAAAAAGTGTTATGTGAGCAACTCTCTGAAGTCTCGAAATTATATTTCATTTTTGCCAATAAGAAAGAAGATTTTTACATATTATAAATTAATATACACATTATAGAATTATATTTCCAATTCCCAGTTGTACATCGACAATCAGCCAAAATATACATCGTTTTTATTAAACGTTACTGTGTTCGCCTTTTCAAGGGTCCAGTGGCCTTTTCCAGTAACTGGTAATTCAATTTATGCAATTCCAGTTCCAATAATTCCAATAATTAGTTATTCTTGGTTATGTCTTTCTATCGGCCTCAAGCTTTTCGAGACAACGATGCTTTGGCCGATTTGTTCCATTTTCGGACCTAAAGAGTAGACTGTTTCGTAAAGCGAATGTGGAAAATTTCAAGGTTCTAACTTTAATAATTTCCGAGTAACGAGCCAAAATGCAAAAATTTTTGTTAAAAAAACTGAGCTGCGTTTAGTTTACGCTCCATTGCGCGCCGCTGCTGGAGTTATTTCATTTGGAAAACGGAGGTGTACTCACTTTACTGTTGGCGTGCCCTTTGACCGATTTCGCTTATTCTCAATACCAATATTTCGGCCAAATTTGAAGTTGATAGCTTCATTTTTGCGAGCAGGACGATGTTTATAACAGAAGTTGCAGACCAGATGGACATGCTTAAGTAGACTCAGAATTCAATGCTGATCAAGAATATATATACTTTATGGGGTTTCTGAACCTTCCTTGTGGGCATTGCCAACGTTTTGATAAAACGAATATCCCTCCCCTCACCCCTTCTACCGTCCGTCGTTCATGGGTATAAAAATTATATATAAAAATGAATGTATTTTATTGATATGTAAAAAATGTTGTGTACGGGTGGTGTTACGAATCAGATATAAATACTGACGACGAAAGCGAATATCACTCACGCCTTTTGGCCTTTGTGACAATCAGATGATGGTAGAGTGTGATAAGATGACTTCGAGCCGAAAAAACCCATCACTGGAAAGCGTTACACTCATTTTATTCCTTCATTTATTCGACACTTTTTTTGTCCTCAATCACGAAGAAAGTATGTTGCGATAATCGTGCGCATCCACCATCTGGCGAATTAATCAAAACTTTGTTCAAAACTAATTCGTTATCACCTTATTGGCATAAGTTTCACTTTCACTTTTATTAACAGACATTTCCCGCAGTTCTTCTTCTCTCAGTATTTTCATATTTTTAAATGAAAACAAATATTCGAATTTGATTTTCTTAATTCAACAAATGTGGCAAAAAATTTCTATTGCATTTGAGTAAATTCGAAGAAAGCCAAACAATAAAAGGAAAGCACGCAATGGAAAGGCTAAGAGAACATTTCGTAGTTAGCCTTGGTAATCCTTTGTTAGATATGATCGCCACTGTGGATAGAGAATTCCTGGAGAAATACAATTTAAGACCGGATAATGCAATTTTGGCGAAAGACGAGCATATGAATCTTTATAAAGAACTCGACGAGAAATATAATCCCGATTATATAGCAGGCGGCTCGGCACAAAATACATTGCGTATATGCCAGTGGCTCTTGCAAAAGCCAAAAATTGTTACTTTCTTTGGTTGTGTTGGTAAGGACGATTATGCAGATATTTTGCATGAAAAGGCCACGCAAGACGGACTGAATGTGTTTTATCAATATGCTGTCGATGCACCTACTGGCACTTGCGCAGTGCTTATTTCAAATGGTAATCGCTCGTTGTGTGCTCGTCTCGCCGCAGCCAACGAATTCAAGATCGAGCATTTGCAAAAGCCAGAAAATCGAGAATTATGGGAAAGTGCGAGATATTTTTACATAACGGGTTTCTTTCTCGTCACTAATCCACCAGCTGTTATGCAAGTCGCTCGACATGCGCACGATAGCAAGAGTACGTTTATGATGAACTTAAGTGCTACCTTCGTGATGCAGCAATTCAAAGAACCTCTGATGGCTGTTATGCCTTATGTGAAAGTACTTTTTGGCAATGGGGAGGAAGCGAAAACCTTTGCACGCGTGTATAATTGGGAAACTAAAGATCTCAAAGTAATTGGTCTAAAATTAGTCGCCTTAGACAAAGAAAATTGTGAGGGTGAACGTATTGTCTTTATCACTCAAGGCCCGCTCCCGGTGCTGGCTTTCCAGGGATGTACAATTAAAGAGTATCCCGTTCCAAAATTTAATCCTGAACAAATAGTAGACACGAGCGCAGCGGGGGATGCCTTCTGCGGCGGTTTCCTGGCCCAATATATACAAAATAGAGATTTCGACCTTTGCGTACATTGTGGTATTTGGGCTGCGTCACAAATCATACAACAGCATGGTTGTACTTTCGAAGGCAAACCAAGTTTTCGCGAGTAAAATACCTTCCAAGTTTCCACATTTCGTTTTCGAAATTTGAATACGAATTCTGAAAATGTAGACAAAACAGTTTACTTAAGAGATATTTAAGTTATGTAAACGCTTTAAATTTCCGGTTAGTAAAGACAACTTTTTCAACAAAAAAAAGACAAACAAAAGATTAATAGAATTAAAGTAGCGGGGCCAGGAAAGTGAATCAGTTTATTATGAGAGGAGCTTAAGCCCATATGCGGTAGTTATAATTGAGATTTTTAAGAATATGCTTTTTTAATAAATTTTGAGATATCGGTATAATGTTTGTGTGTTTCAATCAATCATTTGACATTATTGTCACTGTATCACAAAGAATATGTCCTTGATGACTAAGAGTCGGTTTTTCGGCCTACATCACTTGTCGTACAAAGGAGCATTAAGTTTGTACAGACGTACATAACACACAGAAGGACTTGACGTTGGGCCACTTATTATTATACCGATCGATTCACAATCATTTTCTAAGCTGTCTCTCCGTCCGTCTGTTACTAAGTTTCCCTGTTCCTGACTGTGTAAGAGAGAAACAAAATAAACGCTGATTTCTAAATCTTGTTATCATCCCAACGTGAATGATGTAATCCAATGCTGCTACAGATTGAACACGAGGATATATAGATAGACTTCACACAAAAATAAATTCATTCAGAAAATGATTCTATACCGGTTAATAGAAAAACATATGGATGTATTTTAACACTCTCTGTAGGTTACGTACGTTAGCACAAACTATATCAGACGTTTTGAAGAATTGTACTCGCATCTAAAAGGAGAACTTTTTAAAAACTTATTTCATTAACGAAAAATGATGGCAAGTAAAAACAAGTAAAAACAGTATAGTAGGCCACCGTCAATCCAACAATACCCTACAGTTATTCGTACAACCACTTTTTTAGGGTTCGTTGTCGAAGCAACACAGGTCGTTGTACCGAATTTCATCAAAATATCTCTAATCCTGTACAACAAGTTTAGATCGGATCAGAAAATGATTTAGTAAATGATTCTGAATCGATTGGCATAAGGAAACGCGGGTCCTTCAGGGTAATACATGCTTACGTGGAAACTTAATATACCCTATAGCACAAGTGGTGTTGAGGAAAAATAGAAAAGAAATTGTCACAAAGCCCTCATAATGATTCCTTCATGTATTGTCGTCTCCTTTTTAGCATTTTCGCTTGAACAAGTTATGATCTCACCTCATGCAATAAATGTTAAATGTTTGGCGATGAATCTTTAAGCTATCATCGATACGAATACGATAGTATTTATTATCCATGGTCAAAATCAGACAGTCAGGACGAAAGCACAAGGATTCAAATGTTTGCACCAATACTCCTACATTGCTCGCGCGGATTGCTCTCTATTTTAAATACGTTCTTGAGCTCTCCTGTTATTTACTTCCTTCTATGCTGTTATCTTCATATGGGCGCTCAACGTAAACGCTCATTATATTTTTTATTTATTTATTTATTTACTTATACATGAATCTCAACTAAAATGAAAGAACAGTCGCATTTAATTGACTCTTGAAGTAAATTTTGTATTAAAAACAAGTAAGGCCGACCATTAAGTACCCTGCACCACATTGTCTAGCACAATTCTTATGCTTATTCTAGAACGCAAAAGTTATATTTTGTTTCTATATGAGGGCATATTTTTCATGTGCGTATTTCTGAGGAAGCGGGCCCAAAACACAACCTAATGTAGTGCAAGGAGAAAAGAATTCCTTAATTAAGCATCCAACTGACTACAATGGTTCGTTTAACAAAATTTTCATGTTTTCAGTTGGACCTAACACTTTAAAAGACGAGATAGCTCTTGGTTGAGGTGGAGTCAATTTGAAAGTGCTTACGCGCTTCAAATTCACGAATGGGCTTTTTGCAGCCGGGTACCTGTTTATGTTATCCCCAGAGGTGTCAGGCGTCAGTCTTGACGCGAATATTGCCTTCCTGGGGGCTGGTGCTGTTGAGCAGACGCCATCCCTACCAGGAATAACGGAATTCGCAGGTAGAGAGTTTTGAGTTGGCGGGACCAACGTTGACGTAGAAAGGTACATTAAGTATGAAGAAGAAGGACTTGGGATGGGCCAATCTTCTACTATGCCGATCGATTCAAATTCACTTGCCACATTGATCTAAGCTTGCATGTCCGTCTGTCGCAAGTCGCAAGTTTCGAGACATTTTGATGAAATTCGACATACCGACGTGCTCTGGCCTAAGAACGAACTCTATTTAAAAGTGGTTCGGATCACTCTATTTTGCAATGGCGTGATATGAGTAACCGTATGGTAGTGTAGGGTATTTAGTGGTGGGCCGTTCCGCACTATACCTCGTTTACTTGTTTTGCAAAGGAGAAGAAGACAAAGACTTGAAGCGCAATCACTTTTATTGAATTAAATTTTATAACTTCCACGTTACATTCAATACTCGTGTGCATAAAATATGTGCATTTACTTAGTCGGTGTTACGTGAATTATGAATCCCTAGGATCCTAACGCTCAAGTTAAAGACTCAAAATTTGATTAATGTATTAAATATCCAACTGCTGCAACACGAGACACCGGGAAAATAACCTATGGAATTTTTTTTGTTACCATGTCTGGCAGTATAGTAAAATCTTTTTCTTCAAACAGGTGAGTATTATGTGGACAGGAACAAGCTTTTATCGGCACACGTGGCACGAATCAAACTTTATTCGTGGGGACAGTAACGAAAGTGACAGTGCAGATAACGAAGGAATAATGCGATATAAGAGCTATTTTTGGCGAGTCCCTATGTTGTATATTTCTTGACGATGAAAGCCTTTGTTCAATTATGCGTTGTTTAGAAGAATAGAATATAAGCTTTCTGTAATCGGTTTCAAATAATTGACGTTCACTGTTTGCTTTTGCCACAACTATTCGCTACTTTCGTCAATTTTAGGGTTAACTCCCAGTACATTTAGAAATTGTTCACGAAATACTAAATCTTGAAATTTTTCAACCAACTCTGCACAACATAATGGCTCACCAGGATGATCTCGATGACACTCTATTAACTGATTCCGTAATTTTTGGATTTCGATATCAATATTTTCAGTATGTTGCAGAGCTTTGCTTAACGAATCCCCCAATATCTCCTTTGACTCTGCAAATTGATGATCTTCCAACTTACTGCATTCGTTACCTGATAGATCACTGGAATGATGGATCCAATCTTCACAGCCACGCTTATAAAGTAGTTTAGTTTCATTTTGCTGATGTTGCTGCTCTTCTCCCACCGGCTGCTGCTGAGGATTTTGTGTACGATCAGTCGAATCGTTTTCGAACGTTTTTACATTTGAAGTTTCTGCCTCTTGTCTCCGAACGCTTTCTAAACGACTTACAACCGACGGAGAAACATATAGTTGGACCGGATCGATGGGTACAGTTTGTAGAACAGATTTATTGGCACCCATTTATAAATTTCTTTATTTTGTGTTGCAATTTGCTATAACATTAATTTAGACGTAAAGGCAAATTTGAATTTTTAATTTTTCAACAGCGCGCAGAGTTGCTCAATATTAAAATAAAGACTTTGAGAGTAACTTTAACGAGTAACAAACTTAAGCACTGCAAAGGCGGGTTTGTTATGCTTAGATCTTATAGGACCATAAAGACTTGTGAATCAAACTGTAAAGTTACTGTAACACTAAAATAAATATAAATATTAATTTTATATTCTCGACATAGTCGAGAATATTGGGTAGTGGAATGTAATGAAATGATAAAAGTGTCGCACCTTAGCTGAAAATTGAAATGTATTCAGACGAGTACTGTGAACATTAGACATTTCTTTTTTTTTTTGTTTATTTTCTGTAACCAACGTGTTTGATATTAGGACTTGAATCTCGAAGACGCTTCTCTACGTGACTAACTCCAGACTATTACATTTATTAAGGAATCGATTGAATTTAGGAAATGTAATTAACGCGATGTACGGTGTCAGGATTTCTGCTTCCAAACCGAAGGAGACCATCACTAAGGAACGCTTCCAACATCAGCCAAGAATGGACGATATTCGGCCTCATAGAGAAAACCTCGCGCGTTACGCGATGTTAGTAGTACTAGCCTGGATTGTGCTAGTCTCTCCATCGTATTCTTCAGACATTGTCTTTTGCTTTGTTCTGGTCGACGACAGATGGCTTGGCCGGGCATTGACTCCACTCTTATGAACATGACCGAAAAAGATCGGCATTATCAATAATCTGGTAAAAAAGGCTAAGACGTTTTAGCCAAAAATTTGTATGGGTTATATATCTTGCAACTATGACGCAGAGTAAGCTACTTGCACATAAAATCATTTCGCACATTAAGCCCTTTTGACTTTGATGCAGGCGATCATCCTTGGTTGATTCGCGGAATGTCTTTAAGGAAGAAATAAGTATTTTTGCCAACATTTTTTTGGATAACATCCAGGTAATTAAGAAAATATAGTGCTGTCCTTCTTTTTTTAATTTCATTTTCGCAGCATTTACCAAATGCATTAAGGCGGGGTGCTGCAACTTAAATGACCAACGGACAAACCTATTTTCTGCACTCAATTTAGTTTAGATGAGAGGCATTTAAATGAAAATGAAAAAATGTACGCCCCTAGATGAAAGTGAAAATAAAAAATAGTATCGCATGAGATTGCTGTACTAATATAAATTCTCGTTCATAATAATAATGGAGATATGGTAGTTATGTCAATTCAGAATTTGATTAGAAGTAAATGTGTTAATATATGCATATATGTACGATCTACAAAGCTTGCTCCTGGCTGTTTCCCGAACTTGCTATTTATTACACTGTGGACTCCACTTGAAATAGGACCGTCAACGACCAATCTGCTTCTCCACTTATCACCACCTTCACCTTATAATAGCCCCCGGGCAAATAGTTGGGCAAGTGATCATTATTAAAAGTACATCTCTTGAAATAAATTACTTTGCAAAATTGATAATCTCTTGCTTTAGTTTCAATCACCGGGAAATTTGTGCACGGTCCAGTGTCTTTAAAAATCATGTCGTAAAATGTATCGAAAAAGTCATGTATTTGCATCCTGGGTACTCGATACGGGAGAAGCTGATAACTGTCCGCATTTCCACTGGTACTACGGCACATGAGCATTTCTATCTGCAGTAAGTAAACTCAAAATATTAAAATTAACATATCTTCACAATCCAGGCTCAGAATTTACCATCGTGTCTTCACTGAATTCGTAACGCACATCCAGAGTGCCAGAAATACCCAAAGTTGTACGATTAATGTGTTCAGCTTTCAAGTTAATTTTGACTAATTCCTCATTGGTTGTGGCGTATTCAATATCAAGAACTTCAAATGTCCACGTCTTCTGTAAAGCAAAAGATAATTCCACATATAAACGTACAAAAACCATTCTACACATATAAATATAGATATACGATATAACATTTGTCCAATTCAAACTAACTTCACGATGTACATAAACCATTCCTTCGATTTCTTTTAATAAAAGCATTACTAATACCACTTGGAGCGTAAAAATTATTTTCATTTTGTGGACACTTTAAGGCCTTTAGATAAATATTAAAATCGAAACTGTTTAATATAGGAATTTGCGGTTTATATACAATTTTTATTATCATCGAATTAAATCTTTTACATTAAATTCTTATTTCGAATGTGCAGCTGATGTACGATTTCATCCGATCAAAATCACGATAGAATATGGGAAGGAAATGTTTCTATATGAATGCATAGCGACAGGTGTAACGTACTTCCCTAACATTCCTAACGAACGGAGTTCAGTTTCACAAAACTTGCTATCTTATTGTGCATTTTGGTTTAATGTATTTTGGCCGTTAATGGGCAAGACATGTCTTATATTCGCTTCAAAGGAATTTCACGCAAAGATTATTTTCCTTAAAGGTAAATGAAATATAATAGGTAGTGATCGCGAAATACTCACAGACATGCCTGTAGGAAAGGGCAGAACGTGGTAGTTTCATATTTACCAACGACAATAAGGGCCACAGCCATGCCTGTAGGAAAGCGAGAGCGCTACAGTTTATTTATCAACGATGATAGGAGCAACTATGCTTCGGTCCAAAGCGAAGGTTTTTTCGTTTGGGTGAGTTATAGTATGAAATTTAAAACAATGCGACTGCATTAACATTGAAATCAATGTCAGTCAGAACGCGGTACGATCTTGATATTTTTAAAATTCCATGTAATTATATCACTCCATCTTAAAAATAGTTAAACATGTATATATTTTAGACCGATTAATAATCTGGTCATTGTTTTCTTCAAATGCCGTTGTTCCTCTATTTTAACAAGCAGCAAAAATCACGTAAAAACAAAAGCAAAAAAATTATGTTTGCTCGTAACCGAAACTTTTATACCGGTCACGGTGTTCTTTTGCAAATTTTTAAGCGATGTCTTCATTTTTGCGAGCGTGATAGGATCTTAACCAGCACAATTGCTACACAAATGTTATGTAATTTTAGAAAGCTACTAGAGCAACATAGAAGCCGTCAACTTCTTATTGCTAGAACTGGCATGGAATTCCCGGAATTCATTGCGGCATGTAAAAATGTTGCGTAGGTTTTGCGGAAGATAATTTTCATAATTTCTTTGAGATAGAACTGAAAAATACATCTGACATATATGTTTGTATGTATTGTGGTAGCACTTCCTGTTAACGATAAGTAGACTCCCTAGACTTTACTCTGCCTCTGACTAGACTGTTCGTCCTACAGTCAAGCATCACAGTTCCCGTAGCCTAGTCCTGCTATTCTTTCTCGTTCCTTTCCAGAATGGAGTCCTCACGGATTCGAAAATACACGGATTTATCCGGACTTCCCAACTTACAACCTTTCAACACATCGACTATCAGCAGAAGGAAAGTTGAAATGCTGTCGCCATTTTCTCTATACCTGTCTGTCATGATCGGCGTTGCTCATCAACTCATATGTACATCGAGAAAATGCGACAAAGGCAGATCGCGCGTATTTAGCAAAGTTGTTTTGAGAGACTTTAAAGAGTCCGATAATGGGATTAAGTGATAGACATCATTTAGGTTTTTGCAAACAACTCTGAGCAGGTGAAAGAGTTCATAATTGTATTTACATTGGCTAAGCTTAATCAAGATGAAGGTCGTAGAGAAGCGGTTAGGGACATTACAGCTTAACTCACCAAGTAATGCGGGCGAGTACCATTTATTACTTTGATTAAGAAGAACAAATCTACGTTTCTCAAAAGACGGTAAGGATAACAGAAGCAACTTATTTTCATAGGGGGGAATTGGCCCAGGATTTATATGCATTGTTGGGGTTTTTGTATCTTGCTTTTCAAATTCAAATTTTACACACTTGAGTAGGGGTTTTTCCTATTTCTGTACAGATATTACAGTATTGCCGGAGGGGATATGCTTTCAATTTTTGTAGATTACCTGTTGAAGTTTTGCAGACTTATCTGCTGTAGTTACTCCTCTTAAAAGACACAGGTGTCTTCACCTTACGTAATACTGTAGACGTGTCCTTGACCAATTTAACTTATTTTCATTACCAACCTGCGTGCAATAACTCGCAATCTTTCGGCCAAATTCGAAGTTGATAGCTTCATTTTTGCGAGCAGGACGATGTTTATAACAGATTTTACACAAAAGGCTAGACGGACATGCATAAATCTATTCAAAATTTGATACTGATCAAGAATACATATACTTTGCGGGGTCTCTGAACCTTCGTTCTTAGCGTTGTAAGACAAGTTTTGACAAACTGAGTATTCCTCTCATTCTTCGGCGATAGATATAAAAAGAAAGACTTTTCAGTAAAAACCGAAAAAATGTTTTCAATCTATTTAGACTTGAATATAAATTCTAAAGCTAACTTGGCTACAGTTCCGTCGCTGGTGTGCTGTTATACGCATTGTCTTAAAATAATAAATCAATGATATGAACAGAAGACAGAGCGGAACCAATTTATGTCAAATCTTTTTCCCATCAACGAAGATTGAGATACATATTGTAAGATATGTTCTTCGCAATTTTAGAATCTGGGTGGCTTTAGCGACGTCTAAATTTTTTGCTTGACGTATGTCAAGCGAGCGAGTCTTCTTGCGCAGGGTAAGCTCAGGGCTCCACCAGCACTGCTTTTAAGAAATTTATATCAGAAAAACTTGGACTTCCGGATTGGCGATTAATAGTTGGAAATTTGATTTTTATTATCTATTAGCGATTTTTGTTTAAAGTGATTAGAGTATAAAAAAAACCAGCTTGGTGACCCGACCTTCGCTTTTCTCCTTTTAATGTTTTTTTTTCTTCGTTTCGTACGATTATTATTTTCATTCCGCGTTTTCCGTATCGCGAGATCTTCTGAAAATACACAGAATACGTCGCGGGTGTTACAGCAGTCGGCCTTGGCCTACAGGGCCGCTCGTTCGTCCCTAACCGTTTCACGTCGTAAGAGAGGGCCTCCATAAGTCATTCAGGGATGACGGCTAAGCCAAACCTGCCATCCCCTATCCGTAAAGTCAAAGAAAATAAAACTAGCCGTAAAGTCAACTGGTAATGTAGTTCGTATTTACTTACCTTTTGGCTGCGCTTTAACACGACTGAAAGACTGAGTGTGCTGCGACGCGCTCTTTTATAGTCGCGATCACCATCGCTGTCCCGTTACATCGATGTTTTGGCTATATTTGTGTTCCAACCTCAACACTTACTTGCATGTGTGTTGTAAGAATATTCTTATGCTATCTATTATTATGTATGCTAGCTGAGGTCTGATCAAACATGTTTGCCTGCACCCATGTTATCATCTCAGCGTTTCTTGTATAAGTGTTATGCTATCCTTATGTATAGCTTATTGTTAATACTACCTCAAGTACCAACTCGTATGATGCTATTGCTAGTGATGGCTTAGGTATCAAATCGAATGATTTTATAAGCTGCAGAACCGTTAAGCATGTCTGCATATGATGCGTACCATATCAACATGCCGGATTACAACATGTTTTCTTATCATGTTTATATATGCCCTACTTATGTATACATTTTCTTCTTGGAAAATGTAAAGACTTATGTATATGGTTCATATGTGTCCTACTTATGTATAAATTTATTTACACATTTTCTTGTGTTTATTATCAATAATTCGTGCGGGAGAAGGATGATCATAGCTGACGTAAGGAGAACAGACATGTAAGGGTATTCATTCTCTCATGCGGAGAGGCAATTCGGACTGACTGTTTTTGGTGTCAACGGGAAGACATTTATACGGACGAATTTATTCACGTATTAGATGTAAGATAAAGAAAGTTGAAAAAACTCGAGAGCTGAAGGAGTAATCGCCTCGGTTTTCACTAGCCCCTAGCCACGCAGTCTCTATTGGAAAAAACTAATAAGCTGCGATATCTCTAGCAAAAGTGAAAACATTAGATTTCACATGTCAAGAATAAATTCGGATTACAATAAATCTGAAGAAAGAAAAATTATATATACACATATTTATACACCTCTAAAGTCGTCATGCGGTGGTAGGAGCTTTGATCACCGCTACAAGGAATAACAGTCACACTTGATTGCTTTGATCGCTTGAGATCTTGATACGATCAGTTTCAAGGAATTACTGACCGATGTGTAACTTTGTATGTATCTTTTTGTAAATTGCTTGAAAGGTAGGCTCGCCATTGATCCAAATGCTGATGGAAAAGCTGTTATGAGCTGTTGATTTTTTTCGAAGTCGCGCTGAACTATTGAAAAATCTTACTACTTCTCATCTGCTTATTCGATAGACGAACGCATTTCAGGAAAAGAATTTCCTTACGTACATGCAGAAAAATGAGCACAAAGTTTCCGATTCTTTTACATATATTCAAATAGATCGTAGACTAATTTAAGGAACATACTGACATATAAGTAATCTGGTGTATAAGTAATCAAAATCTGGTAAAAAACTTTACTTCAACGGGATTTTTGATATTAAAGCTGCTTAGTAACGCACTTTCTTCAACTTCAAAAAGCAGTGAGTTTGTGATTATTGATACCACTTGTGTGGATACGGTGTACAATAAATATGGAAAGACACATCAAGCTTCCGCTTACTTATTCAAGGATTTGTTTCCACGTCATAAGAGAAATATTGTAATATATATCTAATCATATTTTTAATAGGCGGTATACATATATAACAAATATTGGGTTCGAAAGACGGATACAAATAAATAATCTTCGCTCATTGCAAATTAACGAAATCCAGGATGGCCAGCAAAATGGCGAGTAGTCTCATCGTGTACTGGATGACGTCTCATCGTGTACTGGATGACTTGGAATCTACTGAACTACTTTTACTTGACCAAACATGCAATGTCTACATGATCCCCTTCTTCTGGCGGTGGGTTTGTATTGTTTATACACGAAATGCAAATTAAAATTTAAACGATTGCGTTAATAAGCAAGGATGATCAGTCTCCTAGAGCCCAAAGGCCTCCTTCCACTGGCATAGCAACATATTTGCTTTTTTCTTTTAAAAATCAAATCTCTTTTGTTATAAATTTATTACAAATAAATATGTAAACAAACGCATTGGACGCATAATTCTTTAATGAAAACAAAGCAGTTACGTTACGCAATATACGTTAAAGTAAATATAGTTATACGCAGCAAATCTTCAAGCCAAGTGCAACTGAATGTACATGCAACGCTGCTGTCCGTTAGGTACGAATATTTCCAATTTTCTTTTATTGCAAGAGATCGTTTTCCCTATGAATTAAACCTTCGATTGCTCCGTTGCTTGAATATACTTTAGACAATCATCGCTTCCCTTGCCCTTTTTGCCTCATTTTCTTGAACAGCATCCATTCCTGATGATATATTGGCATTCCAATTCACTATATTTGCTAGAATACTTGACTTACGTCACTCCAATTCTCGCTATATGACGAAAATATTTAAAAAATTTTTTTACTTGTATAGCTCGTAGTATTGGGTAGTAATCTCTCTCCTAATTACGCCGATTATAGAGACAAATCTACACAAATAAATCAAGGGCTGAAGGGAAGGAAAATTGCAAAGACTGACGGATAACCGTTAACATTTCTTCCAATTCATAATTCCATAAATCCAATCCAATTTCCAGGTATCAGCCCTCCTAGAATATAAGATAAAAGCTAGATCTAAGAGAAGGAATTATTTGATGAGCAAAAAATTTTATTGTTTTCAATTTGTCAAATGTAAAGTATATAGATGTTGCTTATGTTTAAACTTAAATTCTCATTAATATCGTAGTTTTTTAAGTAAGCAACAGAAACGTATTACATGGAATTCAATAACAAAAAATTGTTTTTTTTTATTATATTCGCAGAAGATGCCCC